>JAYWMT010000237.1:0-306892 GCA_039090855.1 Macrothele yani | reverse complement strand
TGTGTGCGCCGAAATGTTACTCGGATCACATCTGTTTCCTAGAAGTAGTCTATATGAAATGGTAAGTTACTTGACTCCTAAAAATGTAAGTTTCTATATTGAGAATTATGTCTGCAGTCTTTTCATTTTTTTTTCATGTCCCCATTATTAAAAATCGTTGGGAATTAATTTTCGAAAATTTTGTATAAGGGAAATTCACATTCACACAGCAGTTACGCGAAGGTACGATTTTTCGTCTTAAGTTAATTAGTAATAGTTAATTAGTAATTTTCTTAAATAATTCTAGTTATCTTAGTGATGCAGGAGAAACAGTTTGTTGAGTGGCATTACGGTTCTCTCCAATTCATTGGTACCGCAAATGGCATTTGACGTCATCCCTTCAACCAACAAGTCAACAAAGTTACACATGAATTACAACATATGTGAGATGCCCAAGATTTATCTTCGTCAGCAATTTTGCAATGGAAAAATGTGCCGATTTTCTAATCAACGGTGTGAAATGTCACCTTTGAGAGTTTAAAGTAAAGTGTTAACAAATGTAGCAGAAACTGGATGTTTCATACAACTGCGCGGCATTATTTAACGTACACTTTGCCCAATCCACACTACTTTTTAAACCCACGAGAAAATGCACGTCCTTCGATACCGATTAAATGTATCTGAATGACAAAAATTCTGCTTTGTTCCCCCTTCCCAGAAGGAATTGCACAACAGGAAGTAATGGCGCCAGCATGTCTACTCTCAGAGACACAGCTATCCTGACTGCAAACAGATGTCACCTTTGGAAAACATAGGGGAATTCCTTTTTAAGTCACACAACGTTCATCCCAATAGGGAGTTCCATTAAAAGAAATTGGAGCCCAGTGGAGTGATTGTGATTTCATATTTGGTTTCAGCACCCGCAAGTACATACAAAACTGTTGAAGTTTTCTTTGTAACGGAAACATTGATGTTCAGTGTTTAAGTAAGGAGAGCTGTATGTTTTCCTTGTTTTGTTTTTTGTTTTTTTTGTCTTTTTAACTGTCATTGCCTTTGCCTTGGATAACTTCTGGTGTTGTCCTTTGCAAACCAATGATACCATTTGTTTGAGTGTCAGTACTTTTCCGTTGGATAACTTTTGCTTCTCATACTGATCTTTGCATCGCAAGAAGAATGCCGTTAGTGTTAGTTCAAAAGAAATAATGAGTAAAAGAAGGAAGCATTAGAATTGTCAGAATGCGCGAGAAAGCTAAAGAACATAAGGTCAATTAAAGCCACAATCAGTTAAAAGACTTCCCCCTTGGACCAACGGATGAGTCAAACAGGGGGCAAGAAGACGGATCGTGAAAAGAAAAGATGTGTACCTGAAGGGAGCATTAGAACTGTCAGAATGCATGGGAAAGTTTAAGAAGGTAGGGTCCATTAAAAGCCAGAATGAGCTTAAAATGCTCTTGCCCCCTTTGGACCAACGCATCAGTCAATGGAGACCGAGAAGTGTGAAGCGTAAAAAGAAAGTACGTGTACCAGAAGGGAAGCACTACAATTTTCAGAATGTGTGGGAAAGCTTAAGAATGTAAGATCCCTTAAAGCCACAAATAGCTTGAGATTTGCCTCCTGGGACCAATGCATCAGTGAATCAGGAAGAGAGAAGGGAATTCTCATTCGGGGGGCTTTAATATCCGTTAGGCAACATAGCCGATCCTAAAACGTAGTTCAAAATATATGCTCCAACCCATCCCAAAGGAGAATTTCTTGAATTAAATTCGGAAGGGTATGAACAGCATGGTGCGTTGGGAAGCGAGACCCAAACTTAAGCAACTCAGTCACTGAGCTGACGGAGTTCACGTTCGATAAGGGGAGATGTGAAGTCCTTACAAAATATGTTAGTAGTATTAGAATATTTTTATAATGTGTTAAACATTTTATATCATCAACATCAACATCAACCTTTTCAACCATTATCAATCAACTGCTGGATGAAAGTCTCCCACAGTTTCTTCCACAACTGTGTGTCTTGAGCTCTCTCCTCCATGCTACTCCAGCGTGCATCCGAATTTCATGTATCCACCCCCCACATGATCTTCTTCTGGGTATTTTTCACCCTTCTTAAAGATGTTCATAATTTACTTGCTGATCATTTTGTACCTCGTTTTAAGTAGTTTCAAAATTACAATGTTTCAGAAACATTCCGTAAAGTAATGGTTAGATTAACTGGAATGTTAGTAAAAAATGCCAATAATTATTTAATTTATAAATTTTAAGGAAAAACTGCGTGAGTATATTCGTTCTTTTTGTGTGTGCATGCCAATTTGTGTTTATGCGGTTGTGCGTGTCCGTGTGGATGCGTGCGTGTGCGTGCGAAGTTATTTTCAAGGTGACACTGAAAATTCAATGGGAAAATGACTTTGAGATGTCTGACCAATGCTTGTTAGGTTAGGCAGTTTGAAGCAAACTGCAAAACAAACATTTTGTTTTTGTATTGCTTTGGCTTGAATTCTGAATCAATTGCTAAAACGTAAAAAATATATATGATAGTTCAGCATGTTATAAATTAGTCATGATTAAAAAAAATTGTGTAGAAAATAGAAGCAGGGACAGTACGAATTGCCAGACTTTATCTTTGAAGTAGTTGTGGAACAAGGAAGCAAAATTGTGTGTTACAAATTAACACCGGGATTACATTTTTATTTGATTTGCTGAAAGTTTTTTTCGAAAATGATTTCGGTAAATGTTTCGACCGTGTGCACGACGAAAAGTAGGATTTGTTGAAGGTAGTCAGAAAATGATTACGTCTGCACTTATAGATATCTGAAGAGTAATCGTAATAAGATGATGGGAACAAGTATCCATCCCCTAGTTTATCTCTTTTCATGAGTTAACTTTATTTATATTTAGGGCAAGAATAACTAAACGCTAACATTTTCCGAACTTGAGATAATCATCTACGTATTTGTCATCAGACTGGAACACGTATTAGAGTATTTGTTAGAACACATGTGAGTTAGTTCTGACCCAAGAACTCCCCCAAGGCATAGGAAAAAAACCCAGAAGAAAAATCACTTTGGAAATGAAAGGATGAAATTTGCAAGCATGCTGGGTTGATTTGAAAGGGAATGACTTGGATGAGACTTTGGCAGTCATCTTTGCAGCAGTTGTTGTTGATGATGGTATGAATTAAGAGTAAAGTTGATTTCCCCACCCTGATGGCGCAGTGGTCTAAGTGCTGACTTTTGACCATTTATCCAAGATTTGTCCGGGTTCGAGTCCCCGGTGAGGCAGGGTTGTTCTGTTTGTCTAACTGCCCTGTTTCTCTCTATTGCCAAGAACCAGTGGCCCTAAATTAGGGAAAGACTACTGCTTTTATCCTACTGGGGTGCTCACGGCGGTCGTTAAATACCCAAGTAAAAAAGAAAAGGTAATTTCATTAGTGTATTGTTTTCCGATCGCGAGTTTAAACTCATAAAAAAAGGTAATTTCATCAGTGTATTGTTTTTCGATCGCGAGTTTAAACTCATAAGAAGAGTGCGAAACTTATTGATCCATGTAAATGATAGTTACGTTGCTGGGTTGAATAACTGTAAGAGAACACTAACACTAAAGAAGAACAGAGATTAATTTTCGGGAATGGACATTTCACCAAATCACTTTTTTCTATTCTTTTTCTACGTTTCTGCATTTATTAAGTGCCGAAAACCACTAGGAATGGCACTTATTTTACTTGTGTTTACTTGTCATACCCGAAAATATATGTAAAAAAAGATTAGAATGTTACTTTTCTATGCTCTTGTTTATGTTCAGCAAGCAATGCTAATGATGTGAGCTCCAATGTAAAGACAGATACATTACGGATTTTTCTTTCCTTTTCTCACTTTTTCAAATAGATGAAACACATTTGTCAAATGCTTGGCATGCCTACAGAGAAGATGTTGCAGAACAGCCGGAGAGCCGACGAATTTTTCGTGAGAGGACTTCTGCCATAACCGCAGGCAATGGAGATTGAAGGTAAGTTTCGTTCATCTGCTTTTCATATGAAATGTAGCAAAAATTAAAGTGTGCTTTCACAATTTGAATTTAAGATAATATGACTATTTCTGAGCTGTATAATTTGATGAATGAAATGTACTGAGTAAGCACGGATAATCTTTCTCTTAAACAGTCGGTTATTCCCGACGCTAAGTTAAAGAGTCGCTATTTTCTAAAGACCATATAAATAAATAAATAAATACTGAGATTAAAGAAAGAGCCGAACTAGTTATCGCATCGAAGAGAAATGCACAAAAGGAAAACATTCTCGAAGGTGCTTTGATCCTTAATAGATTAAACAGAATGTTCCGTATAATTTACCGTACAGCAAAGTGAAACAAGGTCAGTTGCCAGGACAGTGAGCTAAAGACAGGCTCACCGAAAGGATGTTGGGGTTAAGAAGCGATTCATACACACGCGGCTCTGCTGAAACGTATACTTCTCCTTGGGCAACATCTCTTTTGTGATCATCACAGACTTTGTTCCCAGTCTTCTGCAAAACATATCCTTTTCAGAAGCCATCATCCCTCAGAAAGAACAGTACATGTCTTCTACAATCTCCCTTTCCCATCCAAAATAGAAAAACAATACCTGAGGGGCACTGTGTCCTTAAAAATATAAATATTCGACATTAGATCTATCTTCGGCAGAAAAGAAAGAGATATAAGTATTAACAAGTTAGTAAAACCATGCAATGCATTGATTATGATACACTTCCCAACATACCAAAAACCATTACTCGTTATTACACAAGTTATGAGGATAATGGCTGTGGAATAAATCTAGCTCCTGTGGTCTGATCGTTGATCTCATTTCGATGATATTAAGCAGAACTGGTTCCGTATAACCCTGGACAACATGATAAAAAGTTTTGTCGCGATAGATGCCTATTTACGTAAGTTATAACACATAAGAGCAATGAGATGAAAATTCCGCTCCCATGTCCTGACTTTTGATCCCATTTCACCCATTTTCAATAAGGTTCGTCCCCAGGTGGACCCTACCACATGCTAAAAGTTCATCGAATTCGGGGAAACTATTTTTACGCGACTTAGGACGCATAAGGGCAATGCAATGGATTCCTGTCCTATGTCCCAAACTTTGTTCCCATTTTGCACATTTTCAATAGCGGGTACGTCCCCAAGTGGTCCCCCTACCACATACTAAAATTTCATCGAAATCGAACCATTTTTACGGGAATTATCGTGCCCACGGGCAAGACAGACGGACCCAGGATAGACAGACCGACAGACAGACCGACAGACAGACGGACGAACAATGCTGGAGCATATACGCTTCTTCAACCAAAGGTTGGAAAACGTAAAAAATACAAGAAATCGTAAGTATTAAAGCCGATAACACCCATTGATCCTAATGCTGATCATCGTGTTTCTCCCAAATTAGGACAAGCGTCGTACTTCCTTTAGTAATGGAAGGGGTTGCTTTCTCTTTTCTTTCTTCGATTTATTTAATTTTTCTGCTTAATCCAGAAAAACAAGTGTGCATCAATTAAAAATTAAAAATCACATGCGAACACACTGGTGACATATCTTGCGTGGAAAGTCCAAAGGAAATGGGCTCACATCAGAGATTTTAAGCACGTGCTGTGGACTTAACGTTGTTCATTATTCAGTGGAAGCATTCTTCACTTAGACTTCCATTACGCAGCAGTACTGGGGAAGAAATAATTTGTTTTCTCTCTCTGGCTTCAACCGATGATAAAAAAGAAAACAAGATAGCAAAATCATGCAATGCCGTGATTATGATATGCTTTCCAACATACTAGAAATCATTACTCAAGTTATTACTCAAGTTATGAGTATAATGACTGTTGAGTAAATCGCGCTCCTGTTCCCGAACCTTTGACCCCGTTTCAATCATATTCAACAGAACCAGTTCCGTGTATCTCCAGAAATACATGATAAAGTTTTGTCACAATCGATGCATTTTTACGTAAGTTATGACACATAAGGGCTAATAGATTGAATCCTGCTTCCATGTCCTGACCTTTGATAACATTTCGCCTGTTTTCAATAAGGGTACTCTTCACGGGGTAGTTCCATACCACATACTAAAAATTAATCGAAATCGAACAAAGTTTATGCGAGTTATGACGCGTAAAGGCAATGGAATGGTTCCCGCTCCTGTGTCCCGACCGTTGACCCCATTTCGCCCATTTTCAAAAGGATTCGGTCCCCGGGTGGTCCCCTTACCACATACTAAAAAATTTCAGCGAAAGTCGAACCATTTTTATGCGAGAGTTAGTCGTGCGGACGGTCAGACGGACAAAGCTGGAGCATATAGGCTTCTTCAACCTACGGTTGGAAAGCGTAAAAAAAAAGAAGTAAAACATTAAAATTATTTCCATTTGTTTAACAAATCTATGACTGACATGAGATTTAAAATCCTCGTAGCTACCACACTTCTCCGTACTACGAGTTTTGCTCCAGTTACGAAAAATGTGCAAGAAGAGACTGCGAGTATTACCAAGTACAGCATATCAACTTATTAAGGAAATCTAGGGATTTATTTTTCAACTATCATTTTCCTAGTTTAATCATATACTTTTTAACTAATTATTCTTTAGCTAAGTATATCATAACAGTTGGAGAAGTGTTCCCAGAGACCGCATAGTATTCTCGTATTTCTCTAAATCTACACTCAACTTTTCAGATACTCCCATTCAACAATCTTTCAAAAGAAGATGTACATTTGTTTGAAGCTTCTGTTGTGCAGAAATTATTGGAATAGAAGTATTTATAAGTGAATGTGTGACGCCATTTGAATCTTATTAGTTTCCATACCAGATTAATGCTTCTGTTACATATACATGTTTAAGAGAATGCTACTTTAATTAATTAATGAAACTGCTTATTAACCTGATAAACGTTCCAGCAAATATCTTTCAGTATTATTACTTTTTAAAGAGATGACATATACAATCGTGGACAAAAGTCCGCACCAGTAGACCGTTAGTCAATGTTTAACGTTAGAAGTCCACTTCTACCGCATAATGTTAAAGTAAGAAAAACATATTATACATCATTTTAAAGGTCATATTATCCTGAATACAAATATTTTTACAGAATGTCATTATTACCGGTAATAGAAGTGAAATTACAAGCAAAAGAGTACAGCTCTTAGTCATAAAAAGCAAAATATAGTGAAACTTGTGAAATTCGATGTACAATACATTTAACGTAAAATTACTGTACAGCATTATTCCAAACTTGCAGGATACCTGAAATAACTTACTAGCAAGCAAAATACCCTATAATATTTAAATGGATAACCACGGTTTCTCAGTAACAAAGCGCACTTTCTTTTTTTTTTTTTTTTTTTGATTGGAGGTTTAACGACCACCGTGAGCAGGCAACTCAATCGGAGCTATAAGCAGTCGCCCGTCCCTAATTTAGGGTCACTGGTTCCAGGGAAAGGAGAGAGACAATGCCGTAAGACAGGCTGCAACATCCATGCCTCACCGGGATTCGAACCCGGACCCCGTTCCGGACGAATGATCAGAGGCCATCGCTTAGACCACTGCGCCACCGGAGCGGCGCGCACTTTCTTGACATGTGGAACTAATGAGCTTCTCTAGTTGTCTATTTGGGTGATTACACACGGTACTTCAATACGAGACCTTACAGGCTCAATGCTGTTTCAGATATGGGTCCCTGTTGACGGATCTTTTAGCTTCAATCTCACCCAGATATTCTGTATTATATTAAGATCCGGTGACAATGTGCCGGCCACTGAAGTTTTCTTACAACTTTAATATTAAATCAGTCGTCAACTCAACTTTGACCGATGACATGGCGCGTTTTGGTTCTGAAAGATAAATTTCCGCAAACCCATGTCTTGTGCAGATGGTAGTAATTTTGGACTCCAAAATATCCGTATAATTCGATCTCCATTCAATGTGCCGTCAAAAATGTCGGCAACTCCACTGGCTGACAATAAAGGACTGCATAATATCACTGAATGTGGGTTGCCTGGGTACAGCATGCCTTATATCTTTCACCAGCTCGACGACGATCATAATTATTTTCATTATTAGCGAAACTAGTAACAGTTGTTTCATCACTGAAAACATTTTTGCAGTCATCGACAGTCCAATTGTTGTGTACTTTGGTCCAAGCAACTCTTTTGAGCAGTTGTGGTTCAGTAAGGAAAGGTTTGCGTGCAGTCAGTTTATTTTCTTGTAGGCTACAACGAACAGTACATGCAGTTACAATAATGCCTTCTTCATTATCCTACTCATTTCTTAAATCCGTGGCTGTTTTAAACCCTGATTTTAAGGAAAGAAGAAATCAATATGCGATCATCACGTTCGGTACAGAGCATTGGTTGACCTGTTGATTTTCTGTTTCCCAAAGATCCAATTTCTGCAACTCTTTTAGTGGTGCGCAAAACAGTGGAATGATCACAGCCACATACGATTCCTGAATCCAAGTTCCTGCAAAGTAATAATTTTTGCCCTGGTTTGAAGAGACAGGACCAATATTTGGGGTTTTGACATTTGGAAATTCAAATATCACCAGGAATTCTGCATAAACGTCCGTCAACTGAATACAAGAAGCCGCGTTCTAAGCCGGCAGACGATTCTAAATCATTTAGCATCTCACTAGCGGATGTCGGAGAAAGCTATAGTGGACTAGAAGGACGCGAGCGCTTTTTCAGAACGGGATTTGTTTGTCCTCACTTGCACATTTTTGGTTGTAACTTCACTTCTATTACTGGTAATAACAGTCTGTAAAATTATTTGAATATAGCATAAAATATCTTAGCAATGATGTATAATATATATTCCTGACTTTACTCTTACGCTGTATAAGTTGACTTCAAACATCACAAATTTACTTTCGGTCTACTGCTGCATGGCTTTTGGCCACGATTGTACTTTGCGAATAAATCAGGCGGCCCATAAGGTGAAAAGGTCAATATTCAAATCCTACTTAAGAATTACTTAAAATTTAAATGTATTTAATTGGGTGTAATTGTAGTTAATGAATGCATGTATCATAATCATCGAAGTATCTACAACCGTGGCATTCTTAACGGAAAATCAGTGTAGCAAGTATTATTTTATATCCAATTAAAGAAAATTACCGTATGTACTCGCACATAAGCCGACTCCCCTTCTTCAAGCGCTCAATTTTTTTAGAAACCTTGACTCGCATGTAAGATGACCTTAAAATTTTAAGATTTCAGAAAAGATGCTTATTGAAATGAATTATGCAAATTTCTGATATTAGGTTCTGTAAAAACCTTCAAAGTACGATTCACTGTCGGGGTTTCCAAATAATCACATTAACATTCATTGCTTCACTTATGCAGCATTGTTGAGAGCATAGATAATTATTTCTGGTGAAATTGAATTTCACAATTCTTTCATTCAATTAATACGGACAAATGACGTGGATTAGGAACATCAAGAAGAAGTCATCGCTTTATACACGTTTATAAGTGAATAACGGAAAAATTATCATCGGCGGCCACAGAGAATCGAACCCAGGCCTCCCAGTTACGCGAAGGACATGCTTCCACTGCACCACAGTGGCCTGAAATTCACTCCAGACAGCCTCTTGAAGCCCCGCACAGTGCTGAGGATTCACCAAAGATGGTAAGTCGAAACCAAACAAATAACTAGGAGGCGAATGAACAATTAATGGACAACTGACGTGGATTAGGATCATTTTGAGAAATTTTCCGCGACTCACTTATAATCGTGGAAGAGCGGTGACTTCTATTTGATCTTTCATTCAAAAAATAACACGATGGTGTTGGCCTTGTTTGAAGTTACCACCCTTCGCTAAACACTGTACGGTCGTGTCAGAATAATATAAACACCTACCTGTTAATGGTAATAACCAGCATAGTCCCAAGCGACAGAGGCAGGATTGGGTGGCATGAACGCAATGAGTCGTTCGAAGGTTGTCGAAGGCACACGTGCCCATTGGGACTGCAGTAGTGCACGTAGGTCTCAAAGATTACGTGGCTGTGCTTTAGAACTTCAGACCTGTCGATCTGCAAATAGTCCCACAAATGCCCTATGTGCCTGAAGTCGAATGATTTCGTCCATCAACAGAGAACAGACACATCGCTGTCATGTTCTTGTAACTAGTCACGCTCCCCCTTAGTGACGTGACAAGGCACATCTTGCTGTTGGTAAACACAATCACCACCAGGGTAAACCTCAACATGAAGAGATGCATGTGGTCAGCGAGGATAAACAGGTAGCCATTGGCGTTCATGGAGCCATCCAGTGGTACCATCGGTTCCACGCCATACGTGAAATATATTCCTCAGACTGCACGCTGCCACCGCTGGCCTGTACTTGTGTTGATTCTCGTGTGTCAATCGCCGTATCCGCCACCGTTCGTCACTGCTGGGGAGTAGAAACCTCAATTCCCCGGAGAAGGAAACCTTTTTCCACTCTTCCACTATCCAATAAGGATGGTCCAATGCGAACTGCAGCTGCCGTTGCCGATGGAAGTGGGTTAACATGAGCGCCTTGAAGTAACGTCGACACCATAGACCCATGTGTAGCAGGATCCCCTCTACTGTTATCCGGGACACGCATCTTGGTGCACCAGCTTTCATTTGCGTGGTCAATTGCTGCACTCTTGCGCGTAGATTGGCCTTCGCCAGTCAACAGATGCGACTTTCTACTCGGGGTCGATGGCCTTTGGTGCTGCACAGTTAAGACATCGGGAGGTACTCGTTGTGGCTGGGAACCATTGTTGGTACACCCTTACTACATCTCCGCGCGAGCAGCCCACGAAGTCCGCTGTTTGTGAGGTGCTTCCACCCTTAGCGTGGTAGCCGATGATCTTTCCTTTTTTCAACGTCCGTCAATTCACTACCTCTGCCCATTGTGCTCACGCAACGCACTATGGCTCCCCTATCCTGGCCGGTCGCTTATGTCTCCGTGTGGTCTACCTTTAACGTACTTTTTGTGATGCCACTGGGCGGGTACGCTGTAATTCCGGGGTGGTCATATTTTTCTGATACGACTGGGTATGTATGTCTTCTTTATTGAATACCAAGGACGGCATTTGCATGCACGAGCGCCCACGCTTGCTGTGGTAACTCGGAAGAAGTGGGTTTTCACAGCAAGCGTGGGAGCTCGCATGATTGTCTGGGGCCCACCCCACTAGTTAAGAGATTTACGTGGTATCGAGGGCGTCCTGCGCTTGCACACGGAAAATAATGACGTATCCCATGATTGGAAGCAAGAAATTTCAATCTCAATTCGAAATAGGATTAGCATTTTCACCTATCATATTAGCGGCACCTATTCCCGTGGGAATTCTACTCTGGGTCGAAATATTTTTCACATTTTTTATGATTTTCTTCAGGTCATAACACTATCAGGCGGAAAGACGCTATCTTAAACGTAAATTAACCGCCGGCGAATTCTGCGGCAGAATTCCCGAGACCAGCAATAATTTTTGTGACATGCGTATATGTCGACCCTTAATTTTCAAAGCACGATTTATTCCAAAAACGTTCGGCGCATTCGCGAGAATACACCGATGAGCAATTACATAATGACTGCCAAATTAATAAGAAGTAGGACACCCCCTATAGCCTCCCAAATCAGCGTCCACTCAGCTAGACATGAATGTGCTGAGAAGACGACAAGTACTCTGTGGTATCTGGTACCATAATGCCAACAGAAGGTTCTCCCTTTCCCGTACATTTCGGGATGGTGGTGATTTAGCGTGAACCCGCTTTTCCACGTCGAACCACAAATATTTGATTGGGTTCATGTCAGGTGAATTTGGAGGCCAGGGCATTAACCGAAATTCGCCAGCATGTTCTTCGAACCACTCCTTAACGATTCCGTTAGTGTAGCATGGCGCATTATCCTGTTCGTAATAGCGATCACCAGCAGGGAACACAGTTGCCATGAATGGGTGAACTTGGTCCGCAACGATGTCCAGATACCTTACAGCTGTTAGGGATCGTCCTTTGTGCATTAGGATGATGGGGCCTAAAGTGTCCCTGGAAAACATCGCTCAGAGCATAAAACCCCGAAGCCTGGCTGTTTTCCCCCAACAGTGCCTCTATTTGCAATAGTCTCCGTTGGTAATCCACGTATCCGCGCTCGGCCATCTACGTGATGCATCAGGAAATCTTGATTCGTCAGTCCAAGCTACTTTCTTCCAATCATCCACAATCCATTCGCGATGATCTCGAGCCCATTTCATGCGCATGAAGTGCAGTGAGAATAAGGATTCGGCTGGGTTTTCGGCTACGCGGGCCCATGCGCAGAAGGCCGCGATGAACTGCTGTGGCCCTGCGGTCGCTGTGAAAAATGCACGACAGTCTGCGCTGCCTTCTTGAATCAATGAGTGCGGATTACACACGGCTAGACGACGGTTCGTCGTTTGGCCATCTGTGCACCACTTACGATACGTACGCACTACAGCTGCTCCTGAACAACCCGCATGCCGCGTCGTTTACTTGGCGCCGTGCTGTCACAACTTGCCCATTAACAAACTCCGATAAATCGGCAGTTTTCCCATTTGTAATCCGAACACTAACCGAAAGCTGGTCCTCGGTTTGTATATATACTGCTGTGTGAATATATCCCTCGCCTCCGTTTGGTATCCAGCTGCGCTCATTTCTCTACGGGGATGGTCATAATAGAGTTGCTCATTGGTGTGTACGGCATTTTTGTTAGTCATGTAAAAAGCTTATTACAAAGCTAAAAACTACTGAAAAATCTAATATGTTTTCTAATTTAAAATTTGAATGAAAAGCTAATTATTCTATTTATGAAGATGTATGATCAACTTAATTGCTGTTGTTTGCAAGTTGCATTATGCCCTGTGGATATAAGTTTCATATTATATGTGATCAATTGCTTGTATTATATGCATGTATTTATAAACTCACGTGAGTTGATTTTATTTATAATTTGATTGGATCGCTTGTATATTGTGATTGCTTTGCTTGTGAATTGCTTGTATTTTTAAAATTCATGCCCGTTTCTTATTCTTTCTTCTGCCTAGACTCCAGAAGAAAATGGGGATAATAACATCAGAGAGCATGTGGTGACATCTCTTAAGGACATACTTATGGTACGTTTCTCTCAGATTTATAATTTCTTGAATTTAATTTTTTAAAAAAATAACTCTCATTGATTTTATTACAAACAAAAAAGGTACTTAAATATGTATGAAATAATGTATTTGCTTTTGAGATACTCAAGCTCTGCTCCACAAATAAAACTGTTGTACAAATTTTTAAACTTCTTGGGTACCCCATCGTAGTCCAGAAAATTATAATATTGTCTGGTAGAGTATTTTGTCCAGGACTCCCAGGACTCCCAGGACTCAATCAATGTCAACGTCTATGCTCTATGTTTCCAGGGCACCAACAAAGGACCTTCCTCCTAAAAGAGGATTTCCTTTTTCATCTCCATGATAAGATTGATGCTATTTTTGCGAAACTAAAAAAAAAATGTTTTCTTGCAGCAAAAACAGGCGTTATCCCATTTGAAGTTGCTTGTCGTGATACACATTTTTCGTGGAAGTGTGATATCCCTTTCTACCTTTAATCGATGTCCTGATACACATTTTTCGTGGAAGTGTGGTATCCCTTGCTACCATTAATTAATGTCATGATACGCATTTGTCGTGGCAAGTTTTGCATCCCTTGCTACTTTTTATTGTCTTGGTACCCTACACTACCGCGAAACAGTGCCTGTATTCCACGGTGCTTAGAGGGGGTCATGATCATTATTTTGTTTTTTAATCCCTTGCAAATTTGGTTAGATAAAAATTGTTAGGCAGGTCTCTAGTAAGTCTGTTTGCATTTTTTAAGGCTACCACAACTTTTATGCTTTGAAGACCTCTCATCTCACAGTTTATAAATTTCAATTCCTAGAGCAAAAAACGAGTTCGCTAGTGCAAATCTATATCCCGAAGAGAAGTAATTTTTTTATTTTTTTTCAGAGGCATTGTTAGGTAATATTTCGGCTGTGGAGGGGTCAGCATAATTTGTCTATATGTTCTCTATTTTTAAATACCACATTAATAACAATAATAGTAATGCTCTCAAAGATTGATTCACTTACACTACAAGGCGAAAAAGCTAATGAGGTTCTCCGCGACAGAATGTGGTCTCGGGTTCTGAGTAAAAATTATAATCTTTAATACCTATTGTGATTATATAGAAATGCTCCGTAACAATTAAAATTATATTCTAGAAGAAAATTAGGTTTTCTTAAAATAAGATTCTAATAAATTTATTTTCATGCGTTCGCTGCGCAGGACAGCCTGCACGGGGAATTTATTTTTATTTTTAAATCCAAGTTCTAGGAGGAGGATGTTATCGCCTCACCTGCTAATAATTAATCATTATTTCGAATGATTTCCCAGTGACGTGAAACACCAGGTCTTACGAATGGTGATCCAGGAGCTATGCGCATTGTTTGTGAGTTTTGAAAGTATAAGGACCTTATGTTAGTCTCGTAAATCGATAGATTATCTAACCTGTTAAGTAGCAAGGTTTGGTAGGTCTGTAGTAAGTAGTTGATTTCTCCTGTTCTCCACCCTGTATGACCGTTGAAGCCGGATAACTCTTTGATCTTTTCGTCGGGGCATGGCTTGGAACAACTCTTATACTTTTGTTATTTTTACATTTTTTTATAATGCATAATGTTTTACTGTTTAACTGATTTTAGTTGATTGTAACCTTTTTCGTTAAGTTAGCTTTACTGTAAAACTAAACGATAAAAGCTCGTTAGGGAAATTTCCATGTAACAAACTTTCGTTTTTACCTTATAACTGTAACGCTAGATGTCGCTGAAAGTCTTAATTTTGCAATTTAAGACAGCGACCTTTTTTGAGTAATAACGTAGTTCCTACGAAAAAATTCCACGCCTTACTTATATCCAGCAGCACTGTACCGAACTTTTTTTCTTTGTTTTTTTTTCTTTTCATTGTTCCCTTTCTGTTTAAAATAAATTCTATAATATATATTAACACATCTTTTTATCTAACATACTATTAACTAAATCGGAACTTTGGTCTCATTTTTGTTTAGTCCTACCATATTCTGTGGTTAAATGTCACATGATTATTGATCTTTCTCATATTTGAAAAATATGGTCACTTAATGTGTGATGTGGAATGTGGCAAACATCCGTAATTGGACCTGCGTGCATTGAGGGAAATTGCACGGGTCAGCGTTACTTGCAGCTGTTATGTGGTCCAGTAAGAGACTGGTTGGGTGATGTTCTTTTGAATTCGTTACCCAGCATATGATTTCAACATACTGCTGTCTTTCCCAGAAAACCTTACCAGTTCACTCGTTCTTATCTCGCACGTTCGGCAACAATGTCATTGGGTAAGGTGGTTGTATAGAATGGCCGCCACGGTCACCCGACCTGACATCGATGAACTTCTTTTGGTGATGCCTGATTAATCAAGTATACCCTATGGAACTTCCCAGCGATGCAGATTTAAATGAACGCATCGTCAGGGCCTGTAATTCTGTAACCCCTAAGATGATGCGTGCTTTTCGAGATACATTTCTGTCCCCAGTTCAAATGTGCATCATCGCTGGTGGAACATATTTCGAACAATGTATACGGTAGACTACTCGCCGGGTTAGTTGCACCTGTACTACAACAAACTGTGTGTTGAGTCTGCGTTGTTTTGTGTGTAATTTAACGTTTATTACTTTAACATGTCTTGCCTTTTCTGTGTTTCTGTTGAATCAAGTGTCGTTATATTTCTAGTATATTATAGTAATTCCATCGATTCTCAGTGAATGGCACGGAGCCGATTTTTTAACTTAAGGAAAATATCAAAGTCAGGTGGACTGAGCTCAGGGCTGCGTGGGATGAAATTTCCCAGCCATATTTAGACAAAAGTCCCCGTACGTACGCCGCGCCATGACACGAAGGGTTGTCATGATGCAATATTGCTCCCGCTTCCAACAAGTTGGGGGCGAATTCGACGAATTTTTGGTCACAACTTTATCATCGGAATGTCACGATAATATTGTGAGTTGACATTTTGCCCTACCAGCAGTCGATCGGAGACCACAACACTCTGGGCATAGTGCAAAAAAATCATCATATGCTTCACTTTTAATTGTTACCGATGACACTTTGATAGGCGTGGGGAACTTTGATGCCTCCATTCCGCTGATTATTGTGACTTCAGTTCCGGCAGAAAGTCACGGGTCCAAGTCTCATCAATTGCGACAATTTTGCTCAGCAATGTGTCACTCTCCCTTTCGAACATGTGGTGGTGATCCTGTGTGATGCTCACCCTGGCTGTCGTCTGCTCAGGGGTGAGTTGATACAGCACCGGGAATGCGGTGATTATTCTTTTACCCATGAGCCGGTCAGAATCCGGCGAAAAGACATGGTGGAGAAATTTGCCTAATGAGCAATCTTCTCGACTGTCAAACGGGATTCTCTTCGAGAAGCGTTGCAAAAATGGTGAGAGATGCTTTTTCTGTCGCCGTTTGAAGTTGGCCTGACCGGTGGACACCACGATGCAACTTCGGCCCTCCCAAAAGACTGATGCCGAGCGAGAAATTCTGCTTAAGAGTTCCTTCCCCGCATACCTCTTGCAAGGCAGAGTGAATTCGTGTCGGAGTGTTTTCCCGCAGAGCTAATATTTTCACGTACGAGTGCTGGTCTAACGCCATAACTGACCTTGAGGAGCTGCAAGCTTTCACTTCCAAATCCTTCCACCCACACAGCAAATGGCAGCGCGCCGTAATGGCCCCACTGCGATGGTGACAATCTGACCATGAAAAGACGCAGTAATTTTCCCGAATGCATCACCCGCTTCCGCTTTCGATTAACGTGTGCAAGTCTTTTGTTATGATCCTCGTAAAACGCTCCATAAATGGATTTTTGCCTGATAATTACATATAGATTGTAAACTCCAAGTGGTCAATCGGAAATACGTGACGTCAAGTACAGCACATGATAAAAAAGAAGGGACTAAATTTACAAAAGAAGAGAGAAACTCAAACGAAAGTTTTGATTACAGTGTAGTCAAAAATGTTACTAATAATAATGCGATTTATGAAACATTACACACTTTAAGAAGTTCGAACACGTAGCCAGCTAAAATGTGAACTGTGAATGCTCTGTTTCAAGTCATCGTAACAGTGCAAACCATTTGTTAAGTAAAGGCACAGAGGAAGATAATTGTTTGCAGAGGAAATATTGGTAACATTTTTCATTCGGAGGTTAATGACCACACTGAGCAACTTGACGATCAGTAAGCTTTCGCCCGTCCCTAACTTAACGTTACTGATTCCATGGAAGAGAGAGAGCCAGTGCCGTAAGGCAGACACAGTGACCATGTCTCACTGGGATTCGAAGCCGAAACCAACTTAGAAGAAATGTCAGAAGCCATATTTTTGACTCGACAACTGTATCCATTATAAATCTATCACAATGAAAGCAAAACAAGAACAATTACAGTACATCCAAAAATGAGTCGTACTTACGGTTCCGAAATGAGATACACTTTATATGTAACATGGATCTAGGAATGTATTTAAAAATTTCTTAAATTTTCAGTATTTTTTTTTCAAAAATAATATATTTTAATGATTAGGTACAATTTCGACAGACGTTTTAAAACCCTGTTTTTTTTTCAAATTACGTTCCAAAAGAAAAAAAAAGGGGTAAGAAATTTTAAAAAACTGTGAATTGGCAAAAAATACCGTGTGAATGGAAATTAAATTTATTTTGCACATTTTGTGTTAGTTTGAATGTATACATAACGAAGTGTACCGTTAGTTGTTTTGCAAGTCAGTATTTACATTTTTCTGAACATGACCATCTGTTTTGGACGTCGATTTTTGAGAGAAATGAAAGTGAAAAGTATTTTTGTTTAATCACTAGTTGTAAGTATGCCTTAGTCAATGCTGAAACATCACGTGCTAGGATTGTAGAGTATGTTGCGTACGCATAGGGTAAAAAGCATATTTCTTGAAATTGGACATTTTATGAAAGCCTAAGTGACACAAAGTCATAAAAAATAATTCTTCCTATTCACTTAAATGGTTAGCAAAATTAAAACATTTAGGATGTAAGTATTTCGAGAATATATTCGAGATCTTTGATTAAAAACTGCTGAACTGATATACAGATAATCTCTCAGGGATGCCAAAACGAACCTGAAACTTTTTTTATAACATTGAGTTACATGAGACGCATCACATGAAATACATGACCATGCAGTACAGTTTTCTATAAGGAGTTTTACCATTTCTCATATGCACATGTTTTTTTTAGAAAAATATAAATAACGAAAATGAATGTTGTGATTTATAATTATATTTCGTTAAGTAATGTTCTGCAAGTATGTATGAAAATTTGTAATCACGGATATTTTCCCATTGTTTCTCCTTTATTAGATCAATGCTACCGTAACGGCTGTAAGATTTGGCATTCACCCTAAGATTGACTTATTTGCTAGAGAGAAGTGTGTTGACCTTCTACAAAGGATGCTGGACGTAAATCCTTCCACAAGACTTACACCTAAAGATGCTCTCCATATGTTTTTCGGCCAACGTACAAAAGACATCCTGAAGTAATGCCCCGTTCTCCATAAGTTTCTTATTTGAAGAAGGAAAAATGTGCAATTTTCGTCAAAATACTTCGACATATTGTTAATAATACTGACCTATTCAAAGTATTGCCCAAATACTTCGACTTAATACTCGCCTATTCAAAGTATTGCCCAAATATTTCGACTTAATATTAGCCTATTCAAAGTATTGCACAAATACTTCGACTTTATACTAGCCTATTCACAGTATTGTCCATCGGTTTTTATATATTTCCGCCACCTTTAAACCAACTCATTGGTAAAATCCTTTTTGGAAAAATTCCTGAGGCTGTCGTTTCATACATAAGTTCACAGCCAGTTTAATATCTGTCACCCAATCGATACGTTCCCTATTAAGGGTACTTTTCAAAGGGGAAAACAGGAAAAGGTGTGAGGGAGCCAAATCAGAACTGGAGGGGGTTGAGGCATCACCATCCATCCCATTTGGGCAACAGTTGTGAAGTCTCCATCGAGGTGTGGGGACGTGCGTTATCATAGTGTAAAACAACACTATGAAGTGGAATGTCATGACTTTTCCTTCTGATAGCTTCTTCAATATCAGCACATAGTAATCACTGTTTATTGTTGCACACCGTTCAAATCAGTCAAAATGACACCGCGTTTGTTCCAGAAAATTGCCACCATCACTTTCCCTAAGGAACGAGTTGTTTTCCCCTACTTCTGTAGAGGTGAAAATGCGCGGTATAATTCAATGGAGGAACGCTCTGTTTCTGGGTCATGAAATGAAACATACGTTTTACCCACATCATTACATTTAAGTAAAAAGAACTCACCCTCCACCTAATAACAGTCCAAGAGGTTCCGGCCCATGTCCATCCTTTGCTCACATTGCTCAAGTGTTAGCTTTCTGGGGATACACTTTGAACAGATTTTTCTGTAGCCCAGATCCCTAATTAATGTCTCCAAAGCACGTTGACTACAATGAATTGTATCACACAATTCCTGGATGGTGACACGACGATCAGCAGTGACGAGGTCTTTCAGTCGTTGCCTGTTGGCATCTGTCACTGCACCTATGTGCCTTCTACTCCGTTTTTTGTCAAACACCTAACTTTATTAGTATCGAAAGCGCTTCTTCTTTCTTCGGATATTAATGATATCGATTGGGACATCTCCAAACACCGCCAAGAGTTTTCTGTGGATTTCTGGAGCGTCACATCTCTCTTTTTCCTGGAATTCAAGGTTCGCTGCTTTTCTCTACAATTTATCATATTTTGTTTCCGATTTCGAAAAAAATTGTTTCCCACATTGTTAACATATCACACACTGGTGTGCAAAAATTAAGGACGAAGAGGGCAATTAGCACAGCAGCGGAACGAAAAGGCAGAACGGACCGAATGACAACTCAGGAGATTGACTAGGGTCTGGTACGGTAGGGCATGCGCATATATGAAACATGACGTAGGGGGGGGTGTCGGAAGGATATAAAGCACACGGGCGGTGTACGTTCAGCAATTCGGTGAAAGCTATTGCACGGTGTACGTCGGTTTGAACGGCGTCGAGTTGCTGCTACCGTGCGATATTGCCAACAGGCAATCGAGTAAACGACATCTGGATGACTTTACTCGAAGTCGCGTCATTGGAAAGTTGGAAGTATGTCGAAGTGTGACTAGTGAGGCCGAGGAGTTCGGGATCACTCACATTATCGTTTCACGAGCTTGTAGAGCATTTCAAACGACAGAAACAGCTGTCCGAGAGTTTAGCAGTGGTCGTCCACGAGCAACCACGGCAGCGGACGACCGGTATATTTTCCTACAGGCCAGAAGTGACAGACGGCAGACAACGGGAGAAATCGCAAGGCACATGCAGCAGACAACTGGACGTCCGTTACCTCGTTTTACCGTGGCCAGGAGGCTGCACAAAGGTGGTCTATTTGTACGACGACCAGTACGGTGTGTGCCATTAACGCCTGCTCCTGGGATACCGGGTTTTCTGTAGTGCCAGGAACACAAGAACTGGCCACATCAGCAATGGGGTCGAGTTCTCTTAACGGATGAGAGCCGATTTAGTCTGACGAGTGATTCTGGACGTATACACATCCAAAGAGCGCAGGGAACACCAAATCACACCTCCAACATCATCGAAAGGGACCAGTTTGGAGGTGTCGGAGTTCTCGTTTGGGGCCCTATCATGCTTGGTAGCCATACTGACCTCCACATCTTCCAAGGAGGTTCAGTCACTGGTGTCCGCTATTGTACCGAGGTTCTCCTGCCTCACGTGCGTCTGTTTAGAGGTGCTGTGGGTCCTGAGTTTCTCTTCATGGACAACAACGCTACACCTCATCGTACAGTGGATGTCGTCGAGCTGTTAGAGAGGGAAGATATTCAACGCATGTATTGGAGCGCAAAGTCCCCGGACCTAAATTAAATGGAACAAGCGTGGGACCTTCTCGGGAGACGCTTGGCAGCACGTCACCAGCCGCCAGCAACGATTCCGCAGCTGCGATTGGCGCTAAAAGAGGAATGGGCCGCGATGTCTCAACAGCTCTTCGACATCTTGGTCTTCAGCCTGGGCAGACGTTGTAAATCCTGCAACGCATTTTGGGGTTATCATATCCCCACTAAAGACTGGATTTTTCTTGGCAGACGCCTGTCACATGGACGTTTCTGTCCTCTGTCAAGTAATGCTCGAAGCTACCTTTTCAATAAAGTGCGTTTATATTCTTTGGATTTCTTGTTTGGACAGTTTGCTCACTTGTCCCATATTCTTACATCTTGGGGATCTTATGGTATAATTTGAGTTGATGTGGAGCACTTCTGCACGACGTTACATTCTAAAAATCGTCTCATCCTTAGTTTTTGCACTCTAGTGTATAACATCCAGTTTCATTAAAATCACTTCAACATTTTAAAGGTCTTTGAGAAAGAGGTATTACTTTCATGATGCCTCTAAGAGAAAGTTGAACAGCGCACTGGATCCGACATAATATTTTTGCCGAATTTGAAGATTCAAAGGAAAGTTGCAACAGCCCATGTATATGATGTTACTGCTACGCATTGTTTGTGTATAACTTTTTAAACATTTTTACGTACTCTGTTGTGCTTTGATATTAAATAAAATATTTTGATAAAAATATACGTTTTCATGTTTTTTTTTTGTGCTTTACATGTCGATTACTACAATTATATATACGGTTCATTTTTTATGAAAAAGAGATTACTTTTCGAATCAATAATTTATTTTTCCATTTGATTTAAATGACTGGTGCACTGATGGATCTCCAAGCACACAAACAGAAGAATTTCTAATTTAAAAAGCAGTTCTTTTCCATTTTTCGAATATAAACAACTTTAGAAACGAGGTTCATCGCCTTTACGTTTCCGTAAATGGTTTTCTAGAAGTTTTTAGCAATAAGTCAATGACGATCATCTGCATGCGTTGTGTCAAATCTTACATATAATTTCGTAGTGTCGCACAAAATAGCGGAATATAGGTACGTTGTATGACCTTGGGCATAGCTTATTTCACAGATTCTGATCCAAAGAATCGGGGGAAAATAAAAGTTTTCTTCTAAATTTAATCAGCTGGCTGCTATACACTAAGTACTCTCACTTCTTCTCATAGAAACGCGGGGTCAGACAGGTACATCGTGCCAGCTCTGACGTCATACGACCTTGGGAGAGGGCGTATTCCGGTGTAAGCGAGCAGGGAGCCGTCCAGTACAACTCTTCTACACATGCTTCCAGAATTGTAAACCGTGTTACAGTGAGAACAGAAACTATGATTATGAGGAGGATTCAAGGGTAGCAATTCAAATGAGGGCGTGTTTCTCGTAATGTACGTGAGGAAGTAATTTCGAAAGCGCATATAATGATCGTTATATTACACACGGGAATCTATCTTTCCAAAAAGCGCTTTATGGGACAAAAACTCCCATACACTAGCGCAGCTTGTGCGCAATGTATGTTGAGTGTGCGTACTGCTACGCTTTGCATTTCGGTAATGAAGAAGCTAATGGTCATTTTAATTCCTATTGTCATAACGGCCTTATTTCCCTTACAGAACTGCAAATAAATACGTGGGTGAAAGACTTCTGAACCGTCCTTATTTTTTTCAAAACATCAGGAAATACAATAGTGAGATATCCTTCGCTTCCCTCTGCGCCACAGAAAACGAGATTCCTGGCAATTGTCCGAACTGCATTAAAATTCACGGACAGATTCATTAGTACATCTCGGATTTGTTACCACTTACTGGTGAAAACCCTTCACACGGACAATTGTACTTTAAAGATTCGTCGGCAGCTACTGATATATGTGTTGCTCGTTTTGAAAATGAAGAATTAAACAAATCAATATTGACAACCTTGGAAGATATTCTGGTAAAACTTCCTTACTCCCAAGCATATAAGACAGCAGCTGATGTGATCGAACATGAAGTGGCAGCTCACAAAACCTGGACGTGCGCTTTGTTAATATAATATGTTTACACATTCTCTATATCCTTTCGACAGAATACATAAAGCATGAAAGAATGGTGCAATTTTATCATTACTTTCTTGAAAACTGTGAAAAATATTTCTCTTACTAGATTAAGGCTTTTGCACCACTCAGTCACTAGTATTAATATATTCTTAAGACTAGCCTAAAAAGAACATAGGAAAAATGGAATATGTATTGCTGTAAGTATGTCTGCATTTCTCTTTCGGACAAATTTATATCACCTACCTTTCTTCTCAAATTACAATAGGAAACGAACAGAAGAAAATTTTTATATTTTCTTTCCTTCATTTTCAATATATTAAATGAAGCTAAGTATATTTCATCAGTTTGTGATCGTATTTAATAGTCTAAATGAAAATTATTTAAGGAATTAAATTACTGAAGTAGGAGAGAACTTGCTTATTAATTGCAACAAATATCAGACACATTGCTTTGTTCTGCGCGTGACTGTTTTTTGCTGTCTTCTCCATGAGTGCAAATAGGGCCGAATAGAACTTTTGCTGGGCAAGGAGCAAATTTATTTAAGCAATAGAACTACTGCAGAACGACAGAACTACCGTATTAGCGCAACAAATATCAGACACATAGCTTTGTTCTACGCTTTACTCTTCTTTGCCGTCTTCTCCATGAGCCCGACCAGGGACGGACCTTTGCCGTCTTCTCCATGAGCCAAACAAGGGCCCGGGGCAAAATTACTTCAGGAATGAAACTATTGGGGTAGGAAAGAACTTCCTTATTAACGCAACAAATATCAGACATATAACTTTGTTCTGCGCGAGATTCTTCTTTGCCGTCTTCTCCATTAGTGCAATCCTGGGTCGGATGGAACTTTTGCGAGGCCCGGAGCAAAATTACTTCAGCAATGGAACACACTTTAGTACGAAAGAACTTTCATATTAACGCAACAAATAACAGACACATATCTTTCTTCTGCGGGTGACTCTTCTTTGGCGTATTTTCTATGAGTGTAAACCAGGGCCGTAAGGAAATTTTGCGGGTCCCGGGTCAAAATTACTGAAGCACTGGAACTACTGTCGTAGGAAAGAACCTGCGTATTAGCTCAACAAATATCAGACACATAGCTTTGTTCTGCGCATGACTCTCCTTTGCCGTCTTCTCCATGAGTGCAAACCAGGGCCGGATGGACCCTTTGCGTGTCCCGGGGCAAAATTACTTCAGGATGGAACTACTGTAGTACGAAATAACTTCCTTATTAACGCAACAAATATCAGACACATATCTTTCTTCTGCGGGTGACTCTTCTTTGGCGTATTTTCTATGAGTGTAAACCAGGGCCGTAAGGAACTTTTGCGGGGCCCGGGGCAAAATTACTGAAGCACTGGAACAACTGTGGTAGGAAAGAACCTGCGTATTAGCTCAACAAGCATCAGATACATATCTTTCTTCTGCGCTTTACTCATCTTTGGCGTCTTTTCCATGAGTGTAACCAAGTGCCATAAGGAACTTTTGTAGGGCCTGGTGCAAAATTACTTAAATACTGGAACTACTGTAGTAGGAAAGAACCTGCGTATTAGCGGAACAGGTATAAGACACATAGCTTTGTTCTGCGTGTGACTTTTCTTTGGCGTCCTCTCCATGAGTGCAGACAAGAACCTCGTGGAACTTTTGAGGGGCCCGGGCAGAATTTCTGATGTATTTGCGTAAAGGTACATTGCGTTTCTCCCGATATCGCTACTTCTAAATTTCCTATTTGAAAAATTCTTTCTGCACCGGATACAGCTCCTGATGGGAAATGTTTTGCACATAATTTCTAATTTTTGGTGAAAAATGGTTTGGCCACCAAGGTGCGTAAAACTTAATTTCCGTTTCTGATGTATTTGCAGCCAAAATTAGAGCTTCTAAAATCTCGATTGAAAAAAATTCTTTTGTGAACCGATACTGCTCAGGAGGACAGATCTTTTAGGAATATTTTCTTCTTAAACTAATGCATGGTTTCTACGCCAGGGGCTTAGACGTATATCGTATTTTTGTCAATATCTCTACTTCTAGGAGTCCGAATAAAAAAATGCTTCTTTGTTGGATAGTGTTTCTGATGAGAAATGTGTTTCATGTTAGTTTAAAGTTTTCAAGTTAATCACAGACTTTCCGCTAGGGGCGAAAATGTAAATTGTGTTTCTACCGATATCTCTGCTTCTAAAACTCCTATTTGAAAAAGTATTTCTGTATTGCATGCACCTCCTCATGGAAATTTTTTTTCATATAACTTCTGATATTTGGTAAAAAATGGTTTGGCCACCAGGGAGAATAAGTGTTAGTTTCTGCATCTGGTGTATTTGCAGCAAAATCTGAGTTCCTGAAAGCTCGAATATTTTCTTTTTCTTCGACCCATACTGCTCACATCGAAAAACCTTTTTACAATACTTTCTTTCTAAAATAATGCACCTTTTTCCCGGTAGGGGCGTAGATGCGCATCTTATATTTGTCCATATCTCTGCTCCGAAGAGTCCGATTTGAGAAATGCTTTCTCTGTTGGAGAGCGTTTCCGCTGCCAAATGTTTCTCATATTAATTCAAATTTTTCTTAACTCATAAGTCTGCAACCAGGGGGCCGCCCCGGTGGCGCAGTGGTCTAAGGCGTTGGCCTCTGATCATTCGTCCGTAAGGGGTCCGGGTTCGAATCCCGGTCAGGCATGGATGTTGTGTTTGTCTTACGGCACTGGCTCTCTCCCTTCCCTGGAACCAGGGACCCCAAATTAGGGACGGGCGACTGCTTATAGCCCATTGAGTTGCTCACGGTGGTCGTTAAACCTCCAATCAAAAAAAAAAAAAAAACAACCAGGGGGCATAAGATTACCATTTCTCTTACAGCAGTATCTGCGGGATTAAAAACCCGATTGAAAAACTTATTTCTTCGGTGAAATACTACTTTTTTCCAGACTGGTTCGATTGATTTTGCATAGCTTCTATCAATTTATATTTGCTTCTGACCGGATTCAAAAGACGTGCTCATTACACCCGAGACTTCGGTGTCATATTTCTTGTTAGTCTTTGTCTTCATTAATATAAACAAAAAGCCTATAATGTTGCTGGTCGCACAAGAAGCTGGATTAATTCCACTAAAATATTAGGACATTAGCTACATATTCTTAATATTTGTTTGCATGAAAAATCAAGCGATGATAACTAAAAAGGACGAATGTTTCGCACAGAGTTTAGGCGTAGTTTATCAATTGATTTTCTATGATTTCATATACGGCGCGTAACAGAAAATCACAGTGTCTCAGGAAAGAATTAGTTTTAAAAGGATATATTTCTTTCAATATTAATAGCTGATGTTCTTAATCCAAATCAGAAACAAGAGGAAGCAGTAAAACACTGATATAAAGTTTAATATGTAGTTATTATACATGTGTGTATATTGAAGAGACCCACGCTTTGGTAGAGATAACCTTGTCCTGTTATAATCTGTCACTTAGACACCAGTTACAATAACAGTACAGCAAATTGACAAAGACTAAAGTTCTAAATTTACTATATGCGATAGATGCTCTTACTGCTGTAAATAACGATTTGACTCTAAATTTCAACAAAAATGAACAAACTTGATTAATTTTAAAACAGTATTTTGGAACCAAGGAAAAAAACGCGCGATAAGCTGTGAAATGAGGCCATGACATTCATGGAAAATATGGTCAAAAATGTATAAGCCATCGGTCTTAAAAATAAAGGTTGTAATTTTTCAAATATAACATCAAGGAGAAGATTTAGTTGAAATTTCTCACTACAACGATAAAAGGCATGTAACCATGGTACACAGTCATTGTGAGAGTGATGTCTTAAATCATTCCTTCTTGTGAGTTCTTTCACCGTTCCTTCCAGAGCTCCCCTATTGAGCTTTTAAAACCCTGCCATGTTTCTAGAAAGTGCTGAAAAGAGAGCGAGACATTCAAACAATCACCAGTCATTATATATAATTTTTGACTACTAAGCTTGCGTTGTTAAGATAGAATAAGAATGACAACGTTTCGCGCAATAAAATGTCTATTATACATCGACTATAGTTTCGCAGAGCTTTTGGCTTGGCTTCCTCAGGACGAATCATTTCGTACTGAGCAAGCCGAGCAAAAAGCTCTGAATTGTTTTTGAACACATGTGGTCGAAAGGAAATTGCATGTGCTGCAACTTCGGTAGGTACCTACTATACCGTGCAAATTAATTGAGACAAGCTATTTTATTCTCAGAATTGTAATGTGATTGCCAGTTGATGTCGGAAACCCTCTTAAATCGGTTTTATCAGCTGTGAGATGATGTGACTGCTAGAACTTGATAGTAAGAATGTGGTTTGACCGGTTTTAAACAGGAAATAGGCACTTCAGCTTCAGTTGTGAGCTTTCGTGTGTGACAGGCAGATGTTAGTCTTTGCTCTCTGTGAGTACGTGTTGCTTTCGTGTATTGAAAAATGGATATTTCCCCAAGGAAGCGTGCAAAAAATATTTGCTCTGAAGGATCACACTTATATGACAGTGAGACATATCGCTTCTGCAGTTGGTGTAGGCAAACCAAGTGTATCAAGGCTGCTTACGCGATCCAATGCATCTGGATCATCGTCTCCAAAAAGGAGTGGTAAATGTGGAAGAAAACGAAAAACAACTCCACTAATTGATAAATGTCTAATCAGAAATAGCAAAATAAATAAAAAAAAAAAAGAAAAAAAGCACCAACCTTCAAAGAGATTTATTGGCTAGTGGTTGTGATGATAGTGATTCAACTGTACGCCGTAGGCTTTCTGGAAGTTGGAAGGAAGGCAAGAAGACCAACGAAAAAACAATATTTGAATGCCAAAATAAAGATAAAACGTTTAGCATGGGCCAAAAAATATAAATCATGGACTTCTTTCGACTGGAAAAAGGTAATTTTCACGATGATACTCATTTATGTGCGCAAGGTTACCAAGAAAATGTCGTTAGACGAAGCAACTGTGAACCCTTAAGACCTGAGGATGTCAAACAAACTGTAAAACACCCTCTGAAACAGATGTTTTGGGGTTTTTTCACATCAAATGGCACTGGAAGCTTAGTTCCTGTTCAAGGTGATGAATTCAGCCAAGTACGTAGAAATATTACAACGTAGGCTTGTTCCATTCTTGCAAACTTTTGACGGGACATTTAAACATGACTTGACCCCATGTCACAAATCGAAATTGGTCAAGAGTTTCATGCTGGAAAATCAAATTCATTTGCTTGAATTCAGACTTAAATCAAATTCAGACTTAAATCCCATAGAAAATTTGTGGAATATTTTGAAGAGACGTTTAGGTAAAATGGACTTTACGACCACAGAACGCATGATAACGAATGCTATAAAAGTGTGGTTCCACGTTTATGATATCAAAAATATGTGCACTCAATTAGTGGAGTCAATGTCAAAACGAATTCAATCGGTCATTTCTGCTGAATGAGGGCATACTTTATACTAATACAGCTATTTATCAGTGTATATCAAGGCATAGAATGATATAAAGGCATAGTTTTGAAAAAAGGAGTGATTTTTTACTTTGTCCCAATTAATTTGCACAGTATAGTAGTAATGGAAAAATTTCGTACTAGGGAAGCGGAGCCAAACGTTCTGCGAAATTATAGTCTTTGTATAATGAACATTTCATTGCACCAAACGTTGTTATTATTATTCCATCAGTCATTGTTTCTCACGAGCCAGCATGCGTGGAACGTTTTGGACACGACATTGAAATTAACGGCATTGCGGTATCATCCCAATTTTTAAATTCAGCCATTATCTTTTAACTGAGTGCTTACTGTTCATTCATATAACGTTGGACACATACCAATTCTCGACAACTCATTTTTTAGAGGGACTTGTCTTTGAATTCATGTGTTCGAAAGAAATTTGCATGTGCTGTGACTTGATTGTTACTCTGCTGACACACCATGGTGAGTTGAAACTAGCTAATGTCTCAATCAGCATATCGTAATCGGGAATCCGGTTACCGCAGTTACTTGGACATCTTATTTTCCCGCCTTCAGACAGATTATCGCAAATATTAGCATCTCGAATCCCTAGTTAACCTTTGACATTTTGATGAAAATCCGTTGCTATCCCATCACTTCTCATCACATGGCAACAGGCTATAAAGAAGCAGTTACTCTCTTGAAAATCATCAATATTACCTGTCTGTCGCTTGCATCATCGTTATTATCTACTTGATGAGAGAAAGCTGGGTTGAAAACATTTTCTATTTTGTTGTACAACATTCGTAAAGTTCAAAAAATATTCAACATAACAGAATATGTTTAACATCTACCTCACTCATGAGTGAATATGTTCACTTGCCAAATCGTCATCCTTCAGCTTCTCGTCACTCCGACGTATGCGATTATATCCCTATTTTGAGAACATTTACCGTCTAAATTTTCAGTCTAAAGAATGACACCTCCCAATTAAATCTTTAGATGGCACTGTGCTAATTTTGCAAGGTGTTTATATTCATCTCGTCTGCAAACAGAATACCGTACAGCACATTGAAACCTCTCGCAACGAAGTTTTAACAAACGCTGGTAATTTTGGACTACATTGTTTGAAAACACATACATTCACCTTTCTGGTTTCTTCCGATTTTGTCTCACAAGCAGTTGCCAGTTTATTCCGGTCTGAACTCAGTAAAAGTTTTTAATCGAAAGATATTTTGGAAAATTTGATATCAGGAGTGTAGGCACTTCCAGGAGACTTAGTAAAACTCTGGAATTTAATTTTATTTGTTTCTGGGCCGCACGATGATTCTTCTGCAAATAAACAACAATTCCCACATTTGTAAATAATACCATCATTTTAACCTCATTTTAAAACTTCCATATTTTTTTAGCGTGTCGTGTTGATACTCAGTGTAAATAATCTTCTTTTCAGATAAATAGTTCTGAACTCTGTAAAGCAAAGATCATTATTCAGTATACCATTAATCAGATTTATATACAGAAGTACTAAAAAACGGGTTTTTAGGTCAGTCTAAAATTCATTTTTGTGAATAAAAATATGCTGTGTTTTACAACATGAAATCGCTCATCAAAGTTCGAAAACAAAATAATGTGCTTAAATTCCTCTATTCAATACAGATTATTTAAGAAAAAGTCCTTTGAAAACCTAGTTAACAAACAGCTGGGCCATTGGAAGTGTTTCCGACACATCAATCGGTTCACCTTTCAAAAACAACATTTAAGTGAATTTCAAAAACTATTTTGTTTTCTCAGTGTACATCCTGCGTTCATGTTACCGAGCGATGTATTTCAAATGTCGTCTGTATCCAAATATTTAGAAAAGGTGCATTGTTCAACGGAAAATTTATTAAATAATACCTTCGTCGTTGCACGTTAATCGCTGTTAAAATAAGCGTTATAATTTAAATGAATTGAAATATTTTTCTGTTGTCTCCATACCTTCCCAATTTTAATCACGCACTACCGTAGGTTTTTCTAAAATTAATTGATGCAGACTTTGAACGAGAACTTAGGAACCCAGGAAAGCCTGCATTACAAATTTTTATATGACGCGTAAACTTATGCAATGAAATTAAATATTATTAATGACAACCCAGCTTTCTCTGAGGATTTTATGGAGCGCGTAAAATAATTTGGTAGCATACAGATTCTCGCGTCCTAATCGGGATGTAGATTTTTGGTCATAAAATAAGCCTATAAGATTTCTAAACACAGATATTCTAAACCAAGCCAAAAATGGACAAAATGCTCTGTATTCAGGGCAATATCTTACATTTCATAACTCAAATTCAAGTTTAAATCTAAAGGTTTTATATAAGCAAACGTCGGCAAAATGTTATATTTTTCAAGAGAGACAATGTTGAATACAAGTTTATTTAAAAAATCGCAATACCTTTGGTGATTCAACTTGTATGTTTTCACTTTTATTGTAATGAATGAACGTTTTTGTTTAAAATACTGATCACACTAGATTTCAACATAGGTTAATATTCACTGAGAAATGCTCCTCCCCGTTAAAATAACAACTAAAGCATTTCACCGGACCTAGATATTATTGAGCATGAAGATAGGTTCAGTTGATATCTGTTTTAGATGGATTTTAAACGAACGCTTAGCGTCTTGTTTATAATTTTTTTATTGGAAGTTTTTACGACCACCGTGAGCAAATCAATGGGCTATAAGCAATCACCCGTCCCTAATTTAGGCCCACTGGTTCCAGGAAAGGGACAGAGCCAGGGCTGTAAGGCAAACACAACATCCGAGCAAAGCCGGGGTTCGAACCTGGACCTCTTTCGGACGAACGAGCTCGTTTTATTCAATATATACATGCCCAATATCAGTTAACTATTGAAACATTAAAACTGACCACTAGATTTCAACATAGGTTAATATTCACTAAGAAATGCTCCATCTGTTCTTCAGAACGAATTCATATAAAAAGATTCGGAAACTGTTTTTTTAAATCACGTTCATCATCTGCCGTAAAATGTTTAGAGCAAATTCTGGCATGTTTCAAATTGACAACATCTTTTCGCTAACATTTCAGTAGCCAGATGTTTGCAATAGCCGATCTTTTGGGAATGCCTGATTAATAATCCCAGTTCCTTTTGTTTTCTTATTCTCCGATAGGCACAGAGCAATGACACAATTAGGCATCGTTCTTACGAAATAATTGAAAAGAATGGGGGTCGTTAGATTTGCTAACAAATAACACACAGCAATATTCATTTTGTTGCCACTATAGTTATCTCATGACGCTTATCGTTTTTCACTACAGTAGTATTCCTTATCCAGTCACAATAAAAAATTGATTTTCGATCACAAAGAAATGATCTAATACCACTAAATAGAAGCAAGATAGTAGTAACGTCATGTAAGGAAACCAAAGAAAGGAAATGATTTCCTTATACAGATACGCCAGATGCGAGTCGCCCAAAGATACCTTCACCACTGCGCATTATTCGTAAGACTTAAGATGCAGTAAGTCACTTTCAGATGAATTCTACATTTACTATCATATCAGCTTAAGTAATTTTTCTAATGAAACCCTAGTCAAAGGCTTAAGCTACACATAAGCTCCTGTGAATATGATACTTTTTGTTATATAATATTGAAGTACCATATTTTTACAACAATTTACTAAAGGCTTCAAGTCGAATATTTTTCAGAATACTTCATTAGACAAAAAATCAGGAACTAAGTCAGTATCGAAATCTCAGTTACAAACAGCACTTTGTTTGAGCACTTTACTATATGAAACTAACATTTAAGGTATATTTTCAAAAATTGAGATGTGCATTACTGAAAAATGCTCTTACGACCTATCGGGTGAGAAAACTGGGCATTTCGTAAATACCACTTTTTTATGATAAGTGAAACAGCATAAGAAAAAAATATATAAATAATATCTTCCGTACGATTAGTAAAACTGCCGGAAATACTAATTACCGCTAACGATCACTGGCGGCAAAAATCTGACTTACACAGGTTCGCAAATTTTACGGAAAACATTCATCGTACCGACAGAATTAAGGGTAAAGTGTATTTTCGAACTAGAGTGTTAAAAAAGTAAGTATGGAGAAAAGTGGGTTACAAATTTTACGTCCATTATTAGGAATGGTGTGAATTATATAAGAAATTGTTGCGACATATTGTCCACAAAGTGGACTCAAACCAAGGAAAGGCTTCAAGAAATTCCACAAATCCAAAACCAGTGTTAGAACGCAGCTTTACGCTGACGCCTGTTGTGTCATATTAAGAAAATGAAAAAAAGAAAATATGCTCAAAATATCATACACCTGCGATATAGTTACAATTTCTTTTTACACAACATTCAGAAGCGGAAATGTGGGTATAAACTATTTTTCCGTATTTTTCCGAACGGGTGTACTGTGTATTGTTTAAAGAGAGCGATAATCATCATTTGTTTCTCGCACGAATGCCATAGCCTACTGTATAAAATATATTTTTGTTCAAGACATGCACTTAGAAGCGATACACACAATTGAATATCTTTAAGACGTCACTGGCTGTTTTTTTCATGTACTTTTTTGTTGAGAAACTAGCGTTGAGTTATAAAGAAGGAGAGGGACAATGGCGACGATCCATAAAAACTTTCTTATACATTTTTCTCTTTATGCAAACATTTTGAGAAACAATAAAAGACGAATTTCAAAACATTTCGACAGCAATGCTTAAATACATCTCGGTGATTATGGCACCAATTATAATTAATGAGAGATGTTTAAAATTCCATTACTAAAGAGAAATCTTATAAAACAGTGAATGCTACACAGCATGCTTAGGTTCCTTTTTTTTCATAAAAACATTCAAGGATTTGATTTTCTCAATTCTACGATTCCTTTTGAGCTCTTGATCAAATTTCTTTCTGTCCAAAATCAATGCTAAATGATTCTCTACTTCTCTTTAGAATCACATAATTTTTCAGATTCACCATCGAATTTATTAATAATGTTCTTGATATCCTTGGTGTTTTTCTGTAATTACCTAAGTGCTAAAGTTACACAAGAAGGTAAAGATATAATGGAATTGAAAAATAGAATTGCACAGGGAAGAAAAAGCTATGAAACTCCTGAATGAGGTCTGGTGGATTGATGAAATAACCAGAAAAAAGAATGGGAATATGTGTGCTGCATTGCTGGTATTTAAAGTATCTATTTTTTCCTTGAACACACAAATTACCTGATTACACGGAACTCGCCAGGCCAGAGGTATGACAGATACTAATAAAAAAAGCGGATAAGACGAAGTGCGGTACAACGACACCTCCTCAACCCTACGGTTAATGTGTGGCATTGGTCATCATCCACAAAGGAATTCTTTCCTGAGCCATAAGCTAGATGTCCCGATAGAGCTTTTGTCATGTTATTTGGCTCATATACTGAAATATTGGGCCTCCTCTGCAGCTTTTTCTTCCATCTAGTGAAAGTAAATATAATTATTTGTCAGTTCACAGGCTTTCATTTTAAAATCATATGAGCATATATATATATATTTCTGATAAAAAAACAAAACAAAGCAAAGCAACAAGAAACTAAAAAAAAGATGAATGCTTCACCGTCAATATTCGTATTCATTTCTACTGCCGTTTTTGAAATCATGAGTCAACAATTGGGATCACCACACTTCGTATTCGTACAAGCCATTGGTAAAGAGCACAGTTCAAATGTTCATCCTTAGCAATTTTTATGGCTCTTCTTGCTCTTATGGACTTATCTGTGGTTTCTAACTTGCTTGAATATCTTTTGATTTTTCAAAAACTTTCAACAAGTTATTTACTGTGAATCCCCCTTTTCCGCACTCTTCTGAGAAATAAGTAGCAGTCTGCCCATATTTCTCAAAAGAGTGCGTCATCTGCGTCGGAGCATGGGCGGAAACAATCAACTCGGGGAAAAACCGTCTCTTTGGGGAAAGGTAGGACAGGGGGAATACAAGAAAGAAAGGACTCACGCTCTCATGAAATAAAAAGAATGGAGCGAGGATTTGGGGTTAACTTAGTGGGAGGGATGATAGAGTAGCGGATGAATGTTCACTGTGTTCCATTTCCTTGATTTCCTTGGATTTTCCAAATAGTATTCCCACTGCTACATATTTTAGTAGACATAAACACCGAGGTAAGTGGGAATCACTTTTAAACCATTAGCGACCCATGCCATAAACCGTGAAGGAAGAAAATAAATTCCCTGAACTGCAAAATGATGCAGTAGTTGTGGCATTTTTCTAGTTAAAAAACTAGAAAAATGCCACAACTACGGTTTAACTTTGTCACTTTTGAATAGAAGGTGAATATTTATAACAACACTCTTGTATTTCAACAAAACCGAGTAAGTAACGGGAGCCAATGTACCTCAAATTTGACTCCCTGGCGTTACAGCGGTACGAAGGGGTGTGTTCTTTTCTTTCGTCCGATGTGTGTCCGGTTTGAAATATCGGGAGAAGCTCGGATGGCGTGTTTGTTATCCTTACCTGGAAAAAATGAACCATAATAGGGACAAGGACTTCTTTATGGTCCGAGTATTTGCTCACTGTGTTGGTTAAACTTACTGCTGCCTAAAACAGTGCCATGAAGCTCGCACATACAAGCAAGTTTAGAACAATGCAGCTCCAAATAATCCACGTGAATTAAATGAAGATACCTGCTTCTTCGAACCCAGTAAGTGCAGTATCTATTTCTTCGAACCAAGTGACACATAATTTAGCATAATTATCGTGCGGGTCAAAAGAGAAACAACCAAAGAGAGAACCACCCAGGAGAAGAGCTGTGACAGAACATTCATGGAAGAGTTTCGTAGACAGTTCTGTGATTTGGAAAGCGAAAGATAGAGAACTGGTCGCGTTGAATAATATGCAGACGGTACTCTTCTGTAGTTAACTTCTGAGCAGATAACATATTGAAAAAATGGTCTGAACGCTTTAAAACAATTGATTCACTCAGTATGTGTGATTGTGGTTTACTGGGAGAAGACGTTTTCCCGATAAAACTTTCGTTGGGCAGGTATTCCGAAAATTTCTTCCACGATAACGCCAGGTGAAAAACGATTGTGACATTTTAAGTATGTTCAACTGCAATCCTCAAGGATAAAATTTTCATATATCATTATACCCGGCAATTGAAATAGTTGCTTTCATAGCTTAAAAGTTTCTCCCTACATCTATACTTATTTAAACCCAGGAAAGCAGATTAATTAAACCGGAAATTAAAACTGATAATTTTTATAAGAAATCGACGGTAGAAATACTTCTATCTTATCGTGTGTGCGAATTATACACTGCTGGACAATTGCTAAGGACGGATCATAAACAGCTATATAGCGCATAAAAAAGTAAGTGTGGTTGGATGCCAAGTGAAATAAAGTAATGTCAGAATGCCAGGACATTACAAGAAAGACAATTTATTGTGCTCTGAAATCCAGAAGGCTTTGGAACGTGTTCAAGGGACAAACAGACCATTTTGTGCAGAATACGTAAACGTGAAAAAAATGCAATTACCGTTCGCAGGCGTTCCGGCGTAAGATGTCAATACGAGATATGGCCACCATGGAGGGCGATGCAAGATTCCACACGTCGTGTCATGCTTTGCACAACATTATCAAGCAGCTGTTGGGGTAATTTATCCCATTCCTCTGTCAGTGCACGGATGAGGGTGTCCTTGTTTATTGGAGGGCATTGGCGCCCAGCAAGACTCCTCCCCAAAGCATCCCACACATTTTCAATGGGATTCAGATCTGGAGAACGTGCTGGCCATACGAGGCGTTGAATATCCTCGGTCTCAAGACACTCCTGGACATCGACTGTTCGATGACATGTTGCGTTTTCGTCCATGAAAATGAATCTATCACCGACAGCACCACGGAACATGCGAACATGAGTTAGCAGAACATCATTAATGTATCGTTGGCCAGTCATAGTCCCAGTTGGAAGCACATAGAGGGGCGTACGGCCATTGATCATGAAGCCAGCCCATACCATGACACTACATGTCGGATATCGGTCCCTTTCCTGTATGTTTGCTGGACAATATGCAGTACCACTATCACGCCAGATCAGTTGTTGTCGACAATCAGACGATAGACTGTATCTACTCTCACCTGAGAAGAGGACAGCAGACCAGTCGTTATCAGTCCAATTGCGATGTTGATGGCACCATTGCAAACGGGCGGTACGGTGACGTCTGGACAATGGGGTGCACACAACAGGACGGCGGGCGTATAATCCTCCTTCATGCAAACGTCTGGTGACAGTTTTTCGGTAGATCCGCTTGTCAGTAGCAGCCATAAACTGATTTGCTACCTCACTAGCAGTGCTGCGCCGGTGTCTTTTTGTTGATAGCACTATGTACCGATCTTCTGCAGGTGTCGTACTGCGAACACGACTTCCCCCGTGACGTTTGCTGCACTCTCCATTTGTTTGAAATGATTTCCAAAGCCTTGAAACAACACTGGGACTGACGTCGAACTCCCTGGGAACATCTGTTATTTTTCGCTCTTCTTCAATCTTACCAATAATACGGCCACGCGTAAAAGCATCTAGGTGATGTCGGGAAGACATACTGAAAATTGCAAGTTCGTCAATTGATTCTTTCCCTTTCAACTTTGCGTTTGAACAACAACGGTCAATACGCGTCAAATCCTTTATATCTCTTATCAGCGCTGTGACGTCACGAACAAGTTCGGCTATCCAAAATTTGCATATGCACAACACGTCTTACTGTATCCCGCACTTATGCTAATTTCCACATTTTCCTGCCTTCCATTTTATGGTTGCTATCGTTGCTATTGTCATCCGTCCTTAGCAATTGTCCGGCAGTGTATTATTATAAAGAGAGAGGCTAAAAAACTTTACCATTGCCAAATTACTTTGAGTGCGACTAAACGTACATCCCACTAAACGACGATTTCTCTTTCTGAGATATAGCTAATTATTTTATGATGCACCTCAGTCTGGTAATTACAGTTTTAAATGGCGCTGGTCCTAACATAAATCATCATCATCATCATCATTGTCAACCATTATCAATCCACTGCTGGACGAAGGTCTCCCCAAGTTTCCTCCACAACGGTCTGTCTTGTGCCAGTCTCCTCCATGTCACTCCCGCATATTTACGAATTTCATCCACCCATCTCCCATGTGGTCTTTTTCTGGGTCTTTTCCTGTCCCTTGGAATCCAATCTAAAATTTAGGCTGTCCATCGATGGTCTGTCCTTCTGGCAGTATGTCCAGCCCATTGCCATTTCAGGGATTTAACTCTGATCATGATGTCTTCCACTCTCGTCATTTTTCGGATCCACGAGTTCCTCTTCTTATCTCTCCTGGTTATACCAAGCATGCACCTCTCCATGCTGCTTTGAGTTGTCTGCAGCCTTTGTATGTCTCTTTTAGTTAAGGTCCACGTCTGTGCACCATACGTAAGCACTGGAAGGATGCATTGATCAAACACTTTTCTTTTAAGACATAATGGCATATTGCTCTTGAAAATTATGCTGTTTCTTCCAAAAGCTCTCCAGGCAAGTTTTGTACGCCGATTAATTTCTTCATCAATGTGACCCTCACTTGATATCTGCTGTCCAAGATAAACATACGTATCTGTTATCTCCAGTTTTTCTCCATCAATCGATAAATCTTCATTTCTTGTAAAAGCATTAAACATCACTTTTGTCTTCTGAAAGTTCATTTTTAATCCCACTTCTTTACTCTTGTCAGCAAGTTCCTGGATCATACTCTGCAGCTCTGATGGGGTAGTTGCAAAAATGACTACGTCATCAGCAAAACGAAGGTGGGTTAGATAATCTCCATTAATCTTTATCCCTTTGTTTTCCCAGTTCAGTGATTGAAAGACATTTTCCAATGTGGCATTAAAGAGCTTCGGAGATATGGTGTCACCTTGTCTCACTCCCTTTCCAATTTTTATGTGTGTTGTGTTTTCAAACAGCCGAATCTTTGCACTTGCATTTTCATAGATGTTATTAATAATATTAATGTATGCATCTTCAATACCGCAGGATTTCAGAGCCGTGGTAACTGCTGATGGTTTCACCGAATCAAAGGCTTTTTCATAATCGATAAAAGCCATGCACAATGGAAGTTCATATTCCCTCGCTCTTTCAATTAGTTCTCTCAGTACGTGGATATGATCTATTGTGCTGTAGCCACTCCTGAATCCAGCTTGTTCTCTCGGTTGAGCCATGTCCAGTGTTACCTTCAAGCGGTGTGAAAGAACTTTAGTGAAGATTTTATAAACCACTGATAGGAGGCTGATAGGTCTGTAGTTCCTGAGATCCTCAATGTCACCTTTTTTATGTAGCAGGATCATTGTAGCATTGTTCCAATCCTCAGGAATCTTCCCTTCATTAAGGCATCGAGTGAAAATTTGGGCGAGTACTGTTTCAATTTCTCCACTTGCTTCTTGTATGATGTCTATAGTAATTCCATCTTCTCCTGGAGCTTTCCCCCGCTTCATGTTCTTGATTGCATGAGCAACTTCTTCTGGGAGGACTGGAAGAACTCTGGTACCTTTCATGATGTCTGGAGTACATGTATCATCCCTTTCATATAATTTGGAGTAGAAATCTTTCACTCTTGTCAAAATTTCGCCTCTATTTCTTGTTATAGAACCATCTTCTTTTCTCAGAGCCATAATCTGTTTTCTTCCCTTACTGAGATGTCCCTTTGCTATCTTTAGGCTTTGGTTGTTTTCAATTGCTTTCCTCACTAGTTCACAGTTGAATTTCCTTACGTCTTCAGTGATACTTTTTCGTGCTGTCTTGCATAGCTCTATATATTCCACTTTGGAAGTCACATCTTCTTTAGTTGTCCTCATCTCTCTTCTTTTTTGCATCAACATTTTGGTTTTTCCTGATAATTTGTTTACATGCAACTTGTTCTTAGACCCAGCTAATTTTGTTGCTGTTTCCATAAGAGCTTTGGTTACTTTTCTGTTAACTTCCGAAATATCCACTTCTTCCAATGTTAGGCCTTCTAAAGCAGAGAATCTGTTCTTCAGTTCCAACTTGAAAGTATTATGGTGTTTTTTAAGGTTGGTTATGTCAATACATTTTGTTTGTCTTATGAGCTTGCCACGTTCCAGTTTAGTGTTGAGGTGCATCTTACACCTCACCAATCTATGGTCACTACCTGTGTTGAACTTGTTCAGCACACTGCAGTCTTCGATGACGAATTTTTTGTTACACATAATAAAATCAATTTCACTTGTCGTCCCAATTGGATGTCTCCATGTCCATTTCCTGTGTGGCTTTTTCTTGAAAAAGGAATTCAAGATGAAAAATCCTTCTGCCTCTGCAAACTCAACCAGAGTATTTCCACGCTGGTTTCTGTTGCCGTGACCGAATTTACCTACTGAAGTTTCATTCTGTTGCCGTGCCCTATTTTTGCATTGAAATCTCCCATAATTATCTTCAAGTGCTGCTTACCTTTATTATTTAGATGACGAATTTCCTCATAAAATTCTTCAATTTCTTCTTCAGGATGACTTGTGGTGGGTGCATAAGTTTGAATAATCTGAGCCTGGTATCTTCTCGATAGTTGGATAACGAGTCGTGCAGCTCTGTCAGAGGAACTTTCAACTTCTACCACTTTATCCTTCAGTTTCTTGTTTATTATAAATCCAACACCACTAGTTCTGCCAGTATCTGTCCCACGATAATAGAAGAGATGTCCACTTTTCAGTTCAATGAGATCTTCTCCTTTTCTCCTTACCTCACTTAGCCCGACGATGTCCCACTTGATCCTTTGTAGTTCCTCTTCCAATTCAAGAAGCCTTGAATCAGAAGATAGGGAGCGTCCGTTGTAGGTAGCCAAGGTCAGCATCAAATGGCAGCCTAGTCCGGTCCTCCGGGGATTCTTAGCACCCTCTGCCTTCATGTCGCACTGGCCGCTGCCTTGGCCAGGTACATTCCAGCTGCCGGAGACTGAGGGCCAAGATTTAAGTTGTAGAGTCATTTTGGAGGTGTTTGGCCATAACTCACCACGCTGGCCAAGCGGGTTGGTGAGTGTGGGATAGCATTTCCTCTGATCCCGATGGTATAGTTATACCGCTATTTGCGGTCGTCAGAGCCCCTTTAGTGGGAACAGGATGCACCACGAGAAGGCGGGGTTGACATTTGTCAAGGAGAGGCTGTGATGTTACGCATCACCTGACCTTACATCCCCCTAACATAAATAACTAGCCTGAAATCACCTTTACATAGGACACGATGTTGATACAACATACCCTGTGTTAAATATGTGCCCTGCCTGTTCAGCGGGCCGGGGCCTCAATTGCAATCAATGGTCTATTCATTCTATCTTAAGATTCATTGCTGAAGACCAAAGTGGCCTGCTTCTTAATTTTCCTGCATTATTCTGTTAAGTACACTGCTGGCCACTTAAAATGCACCACCAAGAAGGAAACATTCGATTGGCCTGAAATTCGCAGCATGCGTCGCCCGCGAGAGGACATGCAAACGATTACCATTGAAAGGCATATGATAATCATGTGCGCCCGGCACGCGACCGAGATGCACTATAAGAAGGGTGCACTGAAAGCAGCGTGTAATTAGTGAAAGTGTGTTGTGCTGCCAGACCTGTGCATGGGAAGCTTCCTGATGCCTCATCGCAGAATACGGCAGTCATTCCAGAACGTTTCGGAGTTCGACAGAGAAAGAATAGTGGCTTATCACGACAGCGGTTTATCGTACCGAGACATCGGCGCCCGTGTGGGACGACATCCAGCCACAGTGAGGCGAGTATGGATTCGGTGGGTGCAGGAGGGACGGACGGACCGACGTGAGCGATTGTCGCAGCCGTGGCACGCCACCGAACGAGTGGACCGGCATCTCGTTTATGAATAGTAGTACTAAGGAAAACCTCAAGAACTCAGAATTTCTCATCATTTGTGATTTTGCTAAAAATTATAGTTTTCTTCTTTAAGATGAAGCCCAGAGCTATCACTGGACCAGTGGGCAAGCCACAGTCCACCCATTTGTCATCTATTACAAAACAGAAAAGACTGAACTTGCAAGTTTTGTAATAATTTCTGAATGTTTAGAGCACAACATAATTACACTGTACTGCTTCCAAAAAAAAAAAACCTTATTAACTTCTTGAAAAGTAAGTTTGGTGACAACAGCCTCAAAAAATGTACTATTTCTCTGACGGGTCTGCAGCCCAGTGCAAAAATCGGAAATTTTTTCACAAACTTTTATATTTCCATCAAGATGACTTCAACATTGATGCTGAATGGCATTTTTCAGCAACAGCACACGGGAAGGGGCCATGTGATGACGTTGGTGGAACGGTGAAAAGGTTAGCTGCCCAAGCCAGCTTACAACGCCCTTACGAGAATCAAATTCAAACATCATTTCAGTTGTACGAATGGGCAATTCAGAACATTTTTGTGGCGAACTTTACATATGTAAGTCAAGAAGAATACATAGAAACAGACCAATTTTTGGAAAATCGCCTAAGCAAGTATCTAACAATACAAGGTACCCAGAAACTTCATGCTTTTATTCCTATCCCATTGAGTAATTCAAAAATAAAAGTGAAGATGTTCTCAGAATCAAACGAGTCAGCTACTGAAAAAGTATCAACATTACAAGACAGACTGCAAATAACAGAAATGAGTGGTTACATAACCATAATCTATGAAAACAACTGGTGGGTAGCGTATGTTCTACCAAAAGAAGAGAGTGAGAATGAAGTTAAGGTCTCATTTTTACATCCAGCTGGTCCATTTACATCCTTTTCCTACCCTAGCCCACAAGATGTATTATAGCTTCCTGTAAGTTACCTCTTGTGTAAAGTAAATCCTTTGACTCCGACAGGAAGACTCTACAATCTCTCTGAAACAGAAATACACCAAACTATTGAAGCTTTTAAAGACTATATCAAGGATCTACACGTGTGATTTCACTTCAAAACAATGATGCAACTTTTTTTTTAATTTTAGAAGATTCTGCTTTAAGTGACGATCTAAGTTTAAGATTAGGAATATAATTTGCATAAATGTAAACAATTTAATGCCATATGTTATTATTATTTTGATGTGTTTCTTGAGCAGTAATTGAAATTACTTTTTAAAGTCTGTCATTTTTTTTGTATTGAATTGTGAATTATTACAAATTCTGAATAAAGAAATTAATAAAATTTTTAAACCCATGTAGTCTCAGATTTTAAACAAATCAATTAAAAAAAAACATTGTTTAAATAAATAGTTTTAAATAACAAAAATACTATATCTATTATTATTCATGAAACTTTTTTGAGATTTAGCCCAAATTTATTTTCAGTTTACATGTTTTTTTCATTTTTTTCCCATTAAACTCTTGTGTTAGGCTAAATTTGAATATAGCTTTTTAAGTAAACCCATTATCATCCCAAGTTATAACTCACGTAATCAAATACCAAACACATAGATTGTTTTAAAAAAAATTCAAATTTTTTGGTGTCGCATTTTGAAAAATTCAAAATTTTAATTTTTAATTTTAATTTTTTTTAAATTTAACCCCTATGGTGTTTGTTGTACATCAAATAAAAGAGCATAAAAAATACTACAAAAAGATACCTTTTCCATCTCTATCTTAATTAGGGGAGCTGCAATCATAATTTAAAAACATATCAATCTTCTGATTTTGGGGTGTTTTTGGACATTTTATATAGCTGTATTTTCAAAACCGGTGGCTATATGACGATGAAATTTGATATTTTTGTTAATCTATACAGAGGCCACCTATGTACCAAATTTCATTAAAATCTGAGATGGTGAGATAAAAAATGCCTTCAAATTGTGTTGAGTTGATACGGAATCACTCTTCAAATCTTTTTCTTTGCATATTACATTGAAAACAAACGTTTCCATAACGTAGGAAAACCGTTTAAACGACGTTTCCATAATGTAGCAAAACCGTTTTAGTAACGTTTGTGCTCCGTAAGAGGGACGTACGGTAATGCTTATCTTAAAGCTGCCATGATAATCTGTTGTATACAGTCTTGTTACCTAGTCTACAAAAATTTGGGTTTAAATAAATGAAGTTCTTAGCTAACCTAAAAACTCATTTTCATCATATCATAAAATATCATTTTCATCATATGAAGGCCCCTTCACAAAACTTTTATTGTTCCTAATAGTTATTTTACTATAACTTATTTTTGTTGAAGCTTTATAAATGATGACTTTGTTAGGAAAGTAATGTTATAAAAAGAAAGCATTTCTATCACAGTTACTAGTGCAACACAATCTCTCACCATTATACAGAGTGCCCAAGAATTATTAAACACATTACAAAATTATGTACAAAAAAAAAAAAAAAAAACTATGAGCATTGTCTGTTTTTCTATGTCACATATTACTAACACGGTTCCTATATTTTTGTATTGCAGAATTGTTACTCCCAGAATCCGATAGATGGCGCTAGGTGTGGCCTGATGAGGAATTTATGAGAAATGTGCAATCAGTAGTCATGTCATCCATACAGCAGAAGGCGATGTGTGTGTTATGGTTTGCGGAATTAAAGTCTGTCATTAAAGTTAAAAGACGGTACCGTTTAGAGTATGGTTGTAATCCTCCGTCAACAAATTCAACTAAGCGGTGAATGAAACAGTTTAAAGAAACTGGCAATGTGGAACATCGTGGAGGAACCGGTAGGCCTAGCGTCAGAGGTGAGATGGTTGACCAAACTATGAAAGTTTTCGACGAAGCCCCAGGAAATCCGTTCATAAAGCAAGCAAAGAACTGTGCATTCCAAAATAGACAGTTCCTGATATCTTGCACAAGAAATTAGTTTCATGCTTATAAAATTCAAATAGTGCAAAAGATGCATGCAAATAATCACACTCTGCAATACGATTCTGCTGTGGATATGCTGATTCAAGTGGAAAACGATAAAAACTTTCTAAGTACTGTAATTTTTAGTGATTAATCCACATTTCATGTATGAGGTATTGTTTCACTTCGTAAACTATGTTTTGTTTGGATATGAGGCAGTGAACCGCCTCATGCTGCTATTGAACTGGAACGTGATTCTCCAAAAGTTAATGTGTGGTGCGCCCTATAAAAAAGAGAAGTGATTGGCCCTTTCTTCTGTGAAAAAACCATAAATGTTGACATTTATTAGGATACGTTAGAAAATTTCCCTATACCCCAGATCAAAAGATATGACGTCGTTTTCCAACAAGACTGCATGCCTTCGCATTGGTCAATGTGTGTACGTAAGTGCCTAAATGAGCATTTCCCCAACAGATGGATTGGGCTTGGTGGTCCCATTCCGTAGCTCCTCGCTCCCCAGATCTAACTCCATTGGATTATTTCATGTGGGGTTATGTGAAGGATCGTGCCTATCAGACGCCTTGTACTGATTTGCAGGAACTGAAGCAGCATATCACAGCTGCTATTAATTCTATATCTTTTCAGATGCTTGGCAATACATGGCATGAAATCGAGTATCGCTTGGACGTACTACGAGCAAACAAGGGATCTTACATCGAAATTTATTAGCATGTGTAGTTACATTGTAAGTTAGTACAGTCAGTTTCTTTCTATCTGTTTAATGTTTTGTTTTACATAATTTTGTACTGTGTCCAATAATTCTCCTACACCCTGTATATTTATTGTTCAAAAGGTATACGACTTCACAAACTATGTTTTGACTCAAGTCCATTTCACTGGCTTCGTTGTGGCTGTTGCAATTTTCTTGAAAATTCAGTTGCTCATATTTAACTGAACATAAAGTAGACATTTTAATACCACTAACATCTAAGTTATTGCAACATAAAACTGAGTCAGTTGTGTTGTTCATTTACGAGTTTTTCGGACACATCTGAAATTTAACTGATAGATTATTAGAAATGTGAGGTGAAATAATGCTGGGAGATAAATCAAGTAGTACTTTCTCTTTTTTTTTTTTTTTTTTTTTTGATTGGAGGTTTAACGACCACCGTGAGCAACTCAATGGGCTATAAGCAGTCGCCCGTCCCTAATTTAGGGTCACCGGTTCCAGGGAAGGGAGAGAGCCAGTGCCGTAAGACAAGCACAACATCCATGCCTGACCGGGATTCGAACCCGGACCCCTTACGGACGAATGATCAGAGGCCAACGCCTTAGACCACTGCGCCACCGGGGCGGCAGTAGTACTTTCACAGCTTTGTTTTTAATTTTTCTTTTAAGTGTAGCTAAAGGCTATCTGTGTTTCTGCTGCAGATCTGTGTATTTATATCTCAGTTTACGTTTCTTTATCATTTTTTCTGTATTTTTACAGAGGAGCCTTTTATTTTGGTATGTTAGTTGCTTTGTATTTTTTCAACCCATGTGTGTTTGGTTCTTAATCTTTTTTTTCACTAATTTGCGAATTTAGACTTAATTTTTGGTTATAATTGTCTTAGTATTTGAGGAAGTTTGTTTAGTGTAATGTCCCTAGTTTATATCTTGTCCTTAGAAATTGCAATTTTTAGTTTCCGCTTGAGGGTCCTATTGTGTAACAAACAGTACGTAGCATATAAATAATTGTAAGAATCAATTGATTATGCATGTTGAAACACCTTTTTCAAAAATTTGTATGCAAATAAGATATGAAAACAGCCACCCAATCTAGTTTGTTCTGTCTTGGGTTAAATTCTGTTGCTACTCATATATACTCATTTCACGAGTAACTCTTTGCATTGTTTGGCCAACCAGAAAAAAATATTTTTTTCTATTGGTTGTTCATTAATGCCATTTGTTGTTGTACTCTGACATTGTGCTGTGCTCTTCTCTCTATTTCTGTACATAACATTAACTTCAAGTTCCTAAAATGTATAAGTTCTTTTTCTGTTTCAATTCATAGGTGGTCACAAAAAGTTATAATGAAACAAATGAACAATTCATGCATTCATTTCATTATTTTCATAGGCTTCAAACACAATTCATGTATTCTGAATCATAAGAAAAAAAAATATATATATACAGTACTCACAAAAAGTTTGGGATATTATGGTTTCAAAAGGGAAACATGGTGATATGCATATTTAGTGACTACAGGAGATAGGTTATCAGCATAAATTAGCATCATGATGACACATCATGTGCTTGGTGTGTGTGTGTGTGTGTGTATGCAAGCTCCGATAAAAGTAGCTTCAGAGAAACCAGGTCGTCTCACTGCTTGGACTACAAGTTTGCTGAATGCATTTCCTTCAGAGTAGGATTAACTTGAAAAGATGTCCAGAGGACGTTTAAGTATTGACATCAGAAATAGGGCTGTTGACATGTTACATGCAGGTGTACGGCAGATTGATGCAGTTGCTGCTTTAGGAGTTTTGCAAGCTAGCTACACCCAAAATTTCTACCGAATGGAAATGCTGCAGATCAAGCAGGATTTTTACCCACCCCTCCCAATAAACAGGTGTGTGTGTGTGTGGGGGGGGGGGGGGTTACTTAAAAAAAAAACACCCACTGCAAACGGTTATTTTATTTTTTTCCAAAGAAACACATGATTTCTTTTCTGGTTAATGCTCTTGTACGTTATGTTTTTGCTCCAAGTAATTCCCAAATATATTTCATGATTTCAATACTTGGGCTGTAGAGATAGAATATTTTAAATAAGCAATGTTGATTCACAATTAAATATTTTATTTTAAGATTTTAAATCTACTGTAGTTTCACTGAGCATTTGGCTTGGCTTCATTAGGACAAATGGAGTGCAAACGTTCAAATCATCGTGACATCATTAGCATTCTGACAGTCACAGCTTTGGGCAAGTTGTTTCCACGTGTTTAAAAGAAATCTAGTAGATGTCATGTCGTTGACAAGCCATGAGCAGTTGCACTAGATGTGGAAAGCTTCTAATATATTAAGCTTGATAGTCAAATCAGGTTTATCAATAAGCGTAGCATTTAAAAAAAAAATCTGGCTATTTTCATGACAATGTTGGGCTATAGACGACTTCTTCAGTTCCATATGTAAGTCATGTGTTCCTTCACATGAAAACTTAAAAGCCCTACGGATCTGTCCTATACATGAAAGTCCACATTCACAAGCGATGTGATAAATTCCCCAGTTATGTCTTCAACGTAGTCTTTTGATACACAAACATTTGCCTTGTTTATAGATTTCAAAATAACTTTGAAATTTAAACATTTGAAAGTTCCTAAATTTCTGGACAGCTTCGTCTACAACAAAAGGACAATCTATATCCTGTGTGTGCCACAATTTCTTTAAAAAAAAAAATCAAACTTTTTTTTTATTTTTTTGTTTTTGTGTTTACTGACTATGGTGAGCAACTCAATGGGCTATAAGCAGTCGCCTGTCCCTAATTTAGGGTCACTGGTTCCAGAGAACGAAGAGACCCAGTGCCGTAAGAAAAACACAACATCCATGCCTCACCGGGATTCGAACCCAACCCACTTGGAAAAACCGAACAGTCATAAGCCAGTGCTTAGACCACTGCGGCGGCAAAAATCTAGCTTTTTCTGCAAGGAATCCTCTGTAACGCATAGATGTACTGCACGATATACATGGGTAGAAAACACCAATTTGTTTCCATGACTTTTCTTTATGACTTGTCAACAACATGACACCTACTCGATTTCTTTCAATTGCATGGAGACAATTCACCAAAACCCATGATCATCAACTACCTGATGATGTCACATATGAATGTTTATGCTCCTTTTGTCCTGATGAAGCCGAGCTAAAGGCTCAACAAAACTATAGATCTTAAAATAAATTATTAAATTGTGAATAAATGTTGCTTATTTATTCTATAATTTCATACATGGTTTAATCCTTCAATTCCACTAATATTATATTTACCAACTTGGTGAAGTCACCAACTTGGTTTACTTTCACAGGGTGATCCAGTTGTACTCTACAGAGAGATCTACTGGTAGGAGGGGAAATACTGATCTGAGGGATATAAGCTCAAGTTTTAAAGCTACAGGAGGTTGTACTTAATTTACACTCACCTGTGTTTTGCATAACATCCCTAACTTTCCTAACTAGAGCCATGAATAACCAAACCTGAGTAAAATTTAAAAAGAAAAAAAATCATTTATGCAATTTCTTTATATAATTCAACTGTTTTGAATGCCCTATTATTTCTTAATGTAAATCACATTCAAAAGTTTGCCCTAATTAGTGCTGGTAAATTATGTTCATAAAATTTTATTATGTTATACCCCCAAATTTTAATTTATCTTTATATATATTAAGAATCAAGCAAGAAGAAACAAAAAGGGAAGTAAACACTGAAAAACAAGTTACTAGTAAAGTGAAAAGCCAAAATGAGCACAAGCTGCAGTTACAATTAACTGGAATGAAAATTAAAAAAAAAAAAAAAAAAAGAAGAGAAAAAAAGCTAAACCACTGATGAAAATTATTGAAAGTGCTGTCATCATGGCATTCAACTTTTTCTGGTTTTTTCGACAGCCAGAAAGACTCCTTTGATCCCCCCCCCCCCATCTTTTTTTTTTTTTTTTTTTTCAGTATGGACCCAAACACAGCAAATAGCTCTAATCTCAACTTCGCATGCTCAGTAGATATGTCACTAACTCACTATTATATGCTATGCTACAAATAAATAGTCCAATATAATAATGATAATTTTACTCACAAAATGACTGAATCATACATAGTTGTTTGTGTTATTTACATGAAACTGAATTCATGTCTGGCTTTACTTTGCAAAAACCTCTTTGCTTCAGAAATATTTTTTGTGCAATATCGTTTTCAATAGAAATGATGGATAAAGCCGATAGCTGTTCCTGCATCGTTGTAGATCTCAAATAAGTCTTTATCAGCTTTAATTTATTAAAACTTCTTTTCCCGCTTTCTACAGACAATAATTGCAATATTCGAAAGCAAATCCTACTGTTGGGATAACAATGAACCATATCATACTGGAATATGAAGTTTAGAGCTTCTATTGTAGTAGCTGAGCTGCATTTGCTCATAAGTGCTTGCAAATGCCTCAGCTCTTCAAACAGTTGCTCTCCATCGATATATTTTTCTTCACTGTCAGCATCCTTAAGGAATTTTTCTAACTGAATACACTTTTCTTTTAAAGAATCCCCAGTCAGGCAATTTCTTCAAATTATAAAGGAAACCCAAAGCGTTGAAAAGTTTTTGCAACTGAGTAAATCTTTCCCGAAAGGTAAACAATGCGCTATCAATGAGTGGATAGAAAACCATTGATATATATATGGTTCGCAATCTGTAGGAGCTTTGTGTTGCAGTTTTCATAGTAAAAAGTGTTTTTTTCCCGCTTTACCCTAGGCTGTGGGAATTTGGGATTTATTTCCAAGATGTACATAACAATAAGGCTTGTCACTCAAGCCTTATTGTTATACACTGAGTTGCCACTTTATTATTACCACCCCCTCAGTACTTCGTTGGGCCACCTTTTGCCTTTAATACTACGTCGATGTAGATTCTTCGTGGCATGGACTCCACGAGATGTTGATAGGTGGTTTTTGGAATCTAAGACCATGCTTGATGAATAGCACTTTCCAGGAGTGTGAAATTGCAGGGTTGTGTATCCAGCTGTTTGATGGCTTGTTCAACTTCATCCCACAAATTCTCAATGGGGTTGAGATCTGGAGATTGTGGGGGCCAGCTAAGCAAAGTAAACTAACCGGCATTTTCCTGAAACCAATCCTGTACAATACGAGCACTATGGCAAGACGCATTATCTCGTTGAAAGTAGCCATCGCCATTGGGATAAACCATCCACATGACAGGATGTACTTGGTCTGCAACGATGTTTAGATATGATGTGCCAGTCAGACGTTGATCAACATGAATTAAAGGGCCCAAATCATGCCAGAAAAACATTCCCCAAACCATAACGTTGCCTTAACCAGCTTGAAGGGTTGTAGCAATGCATTTGGGGTCCATGCTTTCGTGCTGTTTCCGCCAAATTTTCACTTGGCCATAGGCATGGTGCAACTGAAAACGTGATTCATCGGACCAAATAATTTTTTTCCAATTATCGACTGTCCAATCCTTATGCTCCTGTGCGAAGTGGAGACATTTTCTCTTGTTAACTGCAGACAGCAAAGGTGTTTGAACAGGCCTCGTTCTGCCATATCCCATCCGTGCCGTGTACGGCGAACAGTGCGTGCACAGATCATTTGAGGGATCCTTGATTAAGATGGTCTGTAATTGCTGCACTGTTGCCTATTACCAGTCTGGACACTCCGGTCCGCCCGAGCAGTCACTAGTCGATGACGACCACACGTTGCACGTAGAGACCCAGTTTTTTGGCTGACAGTCCAGTCTTTAAACACTTTAACAACAGTGGCTCTGGAACATTTCATGAATGCGGCGGTTTCAGTGATACTCGCTCCATGGCTCCGAGCTCTTACAATCGTCCCACGTTGAAAGTTCGTCAAATTGCATTTTTTACCCAACTCGTCACCCAAAAATAACTTCTACTACTGTCGCAAGCACTAAGCTTTCCCTTTTTATACTAGCCTCACCCTCTGGCGGCAACAGCGTGCAGCCATAGCTCATTTGCTTAAAACTGTCAGGTAGTCATAATAAAGTGGCCACTCAGTGTATATAAAAATGTCAACAAACATCAGGAACGAACAAAAAAAAAAAAAAAAAAAAAAAGGTTCATTTTATTCCCCCTGAAAACCCAAATGCGTAAAAAAGCAGCAGAGAATAATTCTCAGGAAAAAAAAACGCACAAGAATTGAAAATGCTTCTTGTTGTTGGTGGTATATATATAGGAACTCTGCATGTGTCAGAGAAACAACAAAGGAGTATTCAGCTTTCATTTTTGTGGCAAATACAGACTAGCTCATAAAAGAAAAAAAAGTTAGCGGATAATTTTACTATGTAAGAAAATTTATGGGCATCCCTTCCATTTGGTGGCTGCCTACCTGGCCGGTAAATATGTATATTAGCGTCCTAAATTATTTCGTCGGAAAAATATCAGTACCTCGAAAAAGTGTGACGTAAAGATTTTAGAGTACGGAAATTAATGTCAAATGGTGCAGAAATTTCATGTTTTAAATGTGTTTTAAAAATTTTCTATCATAATATTGAACTGTGAGTGATGCTGTGAAGAGACGCTGCGGTAGGCCTAATGCATCGCCAGAGGTGCATTCAAATAAAATGTGACTGCATACACAACCATTGAAACAGAAAACTTGCTGCAAACCCGCAAATCACGATAACAATGGAACGAGATAATTTAAAGAAAAATTAATATAACAGTAAATAATTATTAGAACATTACAGATTCCAGAGAGGGCAAAAGGACATTACGACTGAATCCTCAAAAATGTGTGTAAAATGGACCTTAGGCCAAAACTTAAAAATTTTTGGACTATGAACCTCATAAAAACAAGAGACTAATTTTTATATCTAAAAGAGCAGTTCTGTTAATGAACCTTCAAAAATTATATATAGCATCTTTAACAACTTAATTCAAAAATAGTACTTATAAAATATGTAAGGAAAATATTTTATTTTAATAACTGGCAACTGCAAGAGTAACCTGGCAATAAAATAAAAAAAATCTTTGTGTAAATGAAACTTTTGTTACAGTTCCTATATATTGAGAACAGGCCTTGATAAAATCAAGAGGCCAGAAACTTGTGCAAAAACAAAATAATCCTATCGGAAAATGTGAAAAATAGTTGAACATTCTCATGTTAAGATAGAATTAAATATATTAATCTTAGTAAAACCTTAAGTGTTTTAATCGCTGTAATAACATTTTTATTTTTTTAATCTACAAGCAAAAACTATCTGCAAAATCTGCTAATAATTTGCAAACTATCCACGTATGGCGTACGCGTGTACGTCTATATTGTGTGACTCTGTGCATCGCTAAGGCGACGATGTGAAGCTTAGCTTCATTGAAAGGAAGATTCGTTGCAGCGTTTAATTAACGCGCGGACGACTACAAGTCCAAGCGCGTATTTTGTTACCACGAGAGCGAGCCGTGTTATACTCATACGCTACACAATATAGTTAGTTCATGTTTTGTCATTGTTTTTAAAGCGATGTTGAGAAATTTTTCGTTCTTTCGCATACTCGCGGTATGCGAAAGAACGTAGAAAAGCATGTTAGAAAGTACTAACGGGCTTTTCTATGTTGTATAGGAAACTGGGGAACTATAACTTTCGGTTCTGGTTTGAACAGCTTCCATTCATAGCTGATTTGCTGTGTCACTACACTTTTGGTTCTCCTGTGTTAATAGCTTGTTCGCAGGTCAGTTTCTATCTTACTCATACATATCTTTTGCAAATCGAAGAGTTTTTTCCCAGTTTTTCCTGCCAACAACATACAGGATACAACAAAATAAAGGGTGGATGCTGTGGACCTATTTTCTGTAGCGTATCACTACATTTATTGCTTTCCTGCCAACAACATAACCTCTTTCTCTTGTACTCTTCCGCCCATCATTTTGGTACAGCAAGAAACCTTCCTTTTAAAGGACCAAAGCTTCACATTCTTTGCCGGAGCAATACATGAGGCCTACCGCAGCTTCTCTTCACAGCGTCAGACTCACAGGTCAATATTACGAAAAAATATATCTTTAAAACACATTTAAAATATGCAATTTTTGCACCATTTGACATTAATTTCCATACACTAAAATCTGTACATCGCACTTTTTCCAGGTACTAACATTTTTTCAACGAAATAATTTAGGACGCTAATCTACACATTTACCACTTGTCCTACCTACCCCTTGGACCGGCTCTGGCTGGAAAACCACAAGATCGAATCCTTACAGCTACCTCAGGTCTGACCTTAATACTACTAAGAAAATTTGGGAATCTATACAGCAACATTTAGATAACCGCATTCCATACCCCAGTATACTGGCAGACCTCTGTAATGTGTTGACTAATATGGGACTAACTGCACCAAACACTAATCAATAATATCACTGCAAGTATGCTTCGTAGGTGTCAAGACGTTCTTCGACACATAGGTAGTGTTACTGGATACTGAAATCCAGAGGTTTGGACATTCTCTGAATATACACTTTTGTCTATATTGTGGTACTACTTGTTGTGAGCAGAAATTGCCCATTGAATTGTTTTTGCAAACACACTCTGGCGTTTATGTTACGTGGCTTCACTTCATGCAATATCCCTAACTTTTTGTCACCAGTATATATATATACATACATACATTGCTGAAAAAATGTGTACAATCAAACTGTGACAGTTTGTACGGCTTTTCTGCACAGCGTAGATACGTGATCCAGCCTTTAATCTGTTGCCCTTAACGATCTGATAATAGAAGAGATCCATAATTCAGAGAAAGGCTAATTAGGAAGCACTGGCCTAGTCGGAAAAGTATTAATCCGACAGTGAATAGAAATATTGGTTTGTGGCTCTCTAATTTAATTGCTTAGAAAAGATTATTCATTCAGAGAAATCTGAAGATACAGACTCAACTAGCAAATACAAAAATTGGTCTATTGCTTCTTGCCATTTGGGAACAAACAGCTACAAAATTCAAAGTGAACATTAAATTCAAAACCAGTAGCACCAAAAGTAAACAGCTATCAAGATGGTTTTGAAGCATTACAGAAACAAAGGAGCAATGATATGTGTTCAAAAATCATATTGTTGAGAGAACATTAATTCAAATTAGAAAAAAAATCTTCATAAAACTATACTTCCAACCAAAGTAGTAGAATGTAAAAGTATGAGCGCACGCCGATAGTTTTCAAATTATTAGCAGATTTTGCCAATGTGGGCTCATTTGGACGTTTGTGGCCTCTAGATTTTATCAAGGCCTGTTTCTCAGTACATAGGAACTGTATCAAAAGTTTCCTTTACACAGAAGGAATTTAAAATTTATTGCCAGGTTCCTCTTGCAGCAACTAGTTATTAAATTAAAATCTTTTCCTTAAGTAATTTGTAAGTCGACAGTATTTTTTTTATTGGAGGTTTAACGACCACTGTGAGCAACTCAATGGGCTATAAGCAGTCGCCTGTCCCTAATTTAGGGTCACTGGTTCCAGGGAAGGGAGGGAGCCAGTGCTGTAAGACAAACACAACATCCATGCCTCACCGAGATTCGAACCCGGACCCCGTTCGGACGAATGATCAGAGGCCATCGCTTAGACCACTGTGAACTAAGCTGTTGAAAATACTATTTATAATTTTTAAAGGTTCATTAATGGAACTGTTTTCTGGGTATGAAATGTTTCTTTTAATTCTCTTGTTTTTATGAGGTTCATAATCAAATATTTTGCCATAAAGGTCAATTTCACACATATTCAATTGTATTTTGCCGTCATCGGAATTTGTAATGTCCTAATAATTATTTTTTTATTGTTTCTATAAATTATCTTATATTGTCATCGTGATATGCGGGTTTGCAGCAAGTTTTGTTTCAATGGTTGTGTTCACAGATACATTTTATTTTTATACAACTCTGCTTCCAACTTCTCCCACCCCTGCATTCCTGAAATTTGAACAACAATTTAGTAAACTGTAACTGGAAAAGCAAAGCAACTGGCCACCTTGCCTGTGACAGGTTCAATAGCATTCCTCTGCTTCATTATTTGATAGGCACAACTCTGATATGTGGAAGGGGAGATGGGCACATTTGAATGTAAGTGTGTACTCCCACAGTCTAACAAAATGTTGCATTGGATATTTGTATATATTCCATTTGGATACAGATACATTATGATTTCAGTAAGCTTAATTCACATCTGGTATAAAACGTGCATTTTCAAAAAAAAAAAAAAAAAAAAAAAAAAAAAAGTTAAATTTTTGCGTGCCTTACGTAGACTTTGAATTGTGACTGACAATATACTTCTTCGCCACAGGACTCTCTGTACAGGGTGGGTTTTGAATTTTTTTCAACCTTGAAGCTTTCTGGATTTAATAAGTATCTCTCCAACAGCTTATTCCGTTTGTTACTCTACACACAATATATTTCTTGCAAAAAAACTGGCTGAATGAGCCCTAAGAAATGCTGATCTAATGTATGATAACAGCAATATAGATTATCCTTTATAACTAACATTCCAATAAGCTGCGTTTGTAACAATGTTTGCTACACGGAAGCACATTTGAGTAATTAACTATAAATTCAATAATCTCTAAACATTTGAAGAATTAGAATTTCTTTTACAACTAGCTGCATTTGTTATTTAAAAATCTAACTAAATATTCAGTAGCTCATAAAAATGAAGTCTAAAATTTCGTTTGCTTGAAATATATTTTTGTTACTCTTTCACGAAAATACAAAATTAAAAACGAATCAGCTGTGTTTAGATCCGAAAATCTAACAAATTCTTTACTACTCCTAGTTTAAAATGCAGTCGATGATATATATACCTGTTAAGAAAATACATGAATGTGTTCACGTGTTAAGCCTACCTCCACGTGTTACGAAACGAATACATGAATGTCTTCATATGTTACGAAACGAATACATGAATGTCTTCACGTGTTACGGGAATCTCCAGGAGTTACGAAGTGAATACATGAATTGTTTTCGAAATCGAAGCCTATGAATTGAAACAGGAAAAGAACTTACCTTTTAAGAACGATAAAATCCATCGATTAGGCATGCAGCTCTGGACGATCGAGCCCAGCCTTGCCATAACTCACCGACCGTAGTACAAGTGACGTAACAGCAGGTTAGAGAACGACGCAGCCGCAGACCAGAAGCTGCTTTAAAACCAATGGAATAAAATCTTCTAGTCGTATAAGCAAAAAAAAAAAAAAAAGGAGGAATTCAATAATCTTTATCAATTATACACAAGCTTACTGTTTTATCAACAGCATAATTTTGTTCTTTTTTGCCTGAATGTAATGTCACGCCAAAGATTAGCTGTGACCTTGCTAACATGACGAAAATGCAACGTTTAGAAAACGTAATGAATGTGACAAAATCGCAACGGTAACGGATGTAACATTTAACAAACGCTTATCAAACGTAGTCTTTGTACGGAAGACCAAATATCAACTTTTGCAACCGAAATGCGACGTCTTTTAAACGTCACGTGCTACTTGGGTAGTATTTACGAAACAGACAGCCACATCCCTGGGTTTAAGTCAACAGTAGATGTCTGTATCAAGCAGATCCTTACATCCAGGTATTGGAATCCAAGAATGGTGCTGGTTGTGAGTTTTCTCACCTAAGATTAGACTTGAGTAGCTAAATGTGAACAACTTCATTATTGTTGAATGCGGTTTCAATCGCAAAGGACAGGGTTTGTCCGAACTGGAGTACAAATAAAAAACTCGTTCAGAATATGCTTCCTATGTCTGCCAGCTAAACGTTGTGACCGAAAGGCGCACTTAAAGATGGCACTGTCGTTGATGTAATGACAATATACTATTGGTGGGACATAAGTCACTTTTATATGTCGGTCGAAAAGTCAGATAACGAAAGATACAGTATACCACACCGATAAAAATATCACCTGACATCGGAATACATAAAGATCCAGAAGGTTTAGACAGCCTAACACTGGACGGGTTAAACAGCTTCTTCGATCCTGATTTAACACTCCCGATTTTAAAGGAAAAGTGCACGACGTAGCCTAATAAAGGTATTTTATCGAAATCGTATGTAATCATTTTAATAAAGAAGAAATTCCAAAAGTTACAGTTTTATGTTCTGGAAAAGTATTTTATATAAATTGAGATAAGTTAGGTTCTGTGCATTTTTTTCTGGTCCAGTAATCGAGATCGCCTTGCCCAAGGCAAAAGTTGTAAGCAAAACTGAATCCATGGGTTTTAATGGGTTTCCCAGTTTTATATATTTGTATCGCCCGCATATCAACTAAATTCCTTTCTTCTGAATTCTAGTAAAACAACATTTGTTTCCATGTCCCGTTTTAAAACGTGTGTTACATTCAGCCTGAACCCAGTCTTACGTGATGTGTATGAAGCCCTCTAAAAACGAAATACGCTGCAGTGTCATTCATTGAATGGCATTTCCTTTTTTCACATTTTTCGGTTTTTCTTAAAACATTTTTTTCTTTTCCATAGCAGTTATGTTGGGTATAGGTATTTCAACCCGAATGTATCGTTACGTAATACAAATAGCAGATCCATGTTTTTTATGCATAGGAATACCGTACTAATTCTTTTCTTACAAATTATCCTAATGAAATTTAAAGAAATTACATAGAAAATAAGATATAGTACAATTATACAACAGCAAATGTTAAATTTGAAGAACCAAACGGTTGCCGATTGAATTTTCTAATTTGGATAATACCCCAGTCATTTGTTTCAGACTTTGAAGTTCATCCTCAGCAATTCCTGGGCCTAAATGTACTTTATCTCTAAATGAATCGGAAAACGTAGACACACAGCGCGACAACCCGTTCCTTTAATGTATGATTTCCACAGAGACGAAAAAATAACGAGATTCTGGATTGCTGATAACGGGAGCACGACTTTGGGTTGATACCTTGTTTAAATGATATACTACACTGCCGGACAATTGCTAAGGACGGATGACAATAGCAACGATAGCAACCATAAAATGGAAGGCAGGAAAATGTGGAAATTAGCATAAGTGCGGGATACAGTAAGACGTGTTGTGCGTATGCAAATTTTGGATTGCCGAACTTGTTCGTGACGTCATAGCGCTGATAAGAGATATAAAGGATTTGACGCGGATTGACCGTTTTTGTTCAAACGCAAATTTGAAAGGGAAAGAATCAATTGACGAACTTGCAATTTTCAGTATGTCTTCCCGACATCACCTAGATGATTTTACGCGTGGCCGTATTATTGGCAAGATTGAAGAAGGGCGAAAAATAACAGATGTTGCCAGGGAATTCGACGTCAGCCACAGTGTTGTTTCAAGGCTTTGGAAATCATTTCAAACAAATGGAGAGTGTAGCAAACGTCACGGGGGAGGTCGTGATCGCAGTACGACACCTGCAGAAGATCGGTACATAGTGCTATCAACAAAAAGACACCGGCGCAACACAGCTAGATAGGTAGCAAATCAGTTTATGGCTGCTACTGGCAAGCGGATCTCCCGAAAAACCATCGCCAGACGTTTGCATGAAGGAGGACTGTACGCCCACCGTCCTGTTGTGTGCATCCCATTGTCCAGACGTCACCGTACCTCCCGTTTGCAATGGTGCCATCAACATCGCAATTGGACTGATAACGACTGGTCTGCTGTCCTCTCCTCAGATGAGAGTAGATACAGTCTATCGTCTGATTATCGACGACAACTGATCTGGCGTGATAGTGGTACTGCATATTGTCCAACAAACATACAGGAAAGGGACCGATATCCGACATGTAGTGTCATGGTATGGGCTGGCATCATGATCAATGGCCGTACGTCCCTCTATGTGCTTCCAACTGGGACTATGACTGGCCAACGATACATTAATGATGTTCTGCTACCTCATGTTCGCATGTTCCGTGGTGCTGTCGGTGATAGATTCATTTTTATGGACGACAACGCAACATGTCATCGAAAAGTCGCTGTCCAGGAGTGTCTTGATAGCAAGGATATTCAACGACTCGTATGGCCAGCACGTTCTCCAGATCTGAATCCCATTGAAAATGTGTGGGATGCTTTGGGGAAGAGTCTTGCTGGTCGCCAATGCCCTCCAATAAACAAGGACACCCTCATCCGTGCACTGACAGAGGAATGGGATAAATTACCTCAACAGCTGCTTGATAATGTTGTGCAAAGCATGACACGACGTGTGGAATCTTGCATCGCCCTCCATGGTGGCCATATCCCGTATTGACATCTTACGCCGGAACGCCTGCGGACGGTAATTGCATTTTTTTCACGTTTACGTATTCTGCACAAAATGGCCTGTTTGTCCGTTGAACACGTTCCAAAGCCTTCTGGATTTCAGAGCACAATAAATTGTCTTTCTTGTAATGTCCTGGCATTCTGACAATATTTTATTTCACTTGGCATCCAACCACACTTACTTTTTAATGCGCTATATAGCCGTTTATGATCCGTCCTTAGCAATTGTCCAGCAGTGTATTATAATATTCTTTTTTCTAACAATATAACATAAAGCACGTAAGACAAATAAAGGAAGGGATTTTCTTTCTGTTTCTGAGCGTACTTCGACCGGCTTACCTGTAGGAGTGTGCCTTAGAATATTTTATCCGTGATATTACATTTCATTTGAAAAGGGCATTTGAGTCGAAATTTTTACAAAGTTGAAAATAAATTTGGTGTAGTGATTATTTTATAGTATTTCAACTCGTGTTCATGTTGTTTAATATAGACAGTGTAAAATGAAGCGGTAATGGAAATCGCCATATAGAAGAAAGATTTAATCATCTTGATCTCGCACAGTCTTAGCCCTGTTGGCAAGTTGCAACTTATTATCCAAGCAGTCAAAATAACACATTTTTTCCTGAACCTCTCACCGATCGACGATGATGGGGCACTATCTGTCATGCTGTGCCCATAGACAGTATCTGTGAAATGTATGAGTCTATGTCACTCCAGATAACCGCTTGTACCGGAGCCAGAGTTAGTTCGTAGTGACATCTTCAACTCGTACAGCTGTTTTATCAGAAAAATAGCCCAACTGCTCTGGATAAACAATAATTTCGTGTCTGATATATGTACATTTCTACATTGCACATACCAATTTTTATCTCGACTGGATGGAATCTTGAGATTTTTTTTTGCAAATATATTTTTTGCGTGTGAAATGAAATCGATAATACTATAAACATACAATGTGCTCCGGTCTCATTTAAGGAATTGATGATTCAGAAAACCTAAGAATGTTCCGAAAAGTTGTGCGAAAATTATATTGTCTCTTAAAATACTTTTTGCTAGATATTGGTAATTTGATTTAGCGAAACATTACAGTGAAGTCTTTAAATAATGATTGATTTCAGGTAGACTATTATTGCCTAATGATGAATGCCGAATTTGAAACCTTTTTTTATGGGAACCGAAAAGCTTGATAAATTTCCATAACGAGATTTTCTCACAACTGAAGTGCACAGTACATGAGAATGAAAATAAAAATCAGCTTTTTCACCAAATTGTACCCTGTCGTATTAGAATAATTAAAGAAAAATCATACATATCTATTACAAATAAATTAACGTATGGAATCGCTTCCTGGATTTTAAAATATTACTTCATAACTAAAAATTCTACACCCCAGGAAAATAGATGTCTAGTTGCTTTCCTCAATAAAGTGAAATTGTTTGCCATTTTTGGCGTAGGTAAAACTGGGTGTTTTGATACCTCATTTTAGCAGTACCTTAAGTTGGGTATTATTTTAGCCCGTATTAGCAAAATTGACTAACAAGTCAGAATGCAGCAATACGTGTTTCATATGGATGTTGAGAAATTTTTGCTTGAAGTACCTTGTCTTCAAAATTAAGGCACCCCCAGGAACACACTACAGTGTGTGCCGCAATGTATGGATATTTGAAGTCTCTGCATCCCTCTCCCAAGACAGCGAGAGTGTCACAGAGATTAATACACGGAAACATCAGTAAAACTCTATCAACCATTCTAGAAATGTCGAACGGTCATCAGAGTCGAACTCTGTAAATACATAACTTACACAGTCTCTCTTTAGCACACTATCTTTTATCTAGTTACACATCTAACAATCCGTGAAGTTTGTGACACTAATGCCCTTTTTCGAAATTTAAATAAACAAAATCAAAAAGATTTTGTTTGGTATTTATTAATGTACCAATTTTTACAGTCAAATTACTAAACATCAAAATTATAATTCCGTTGAATTGCCTTTAAATTTGTTGTGTCATTGTTACCTTACCGACAAATCTGAAATTCAAACATCAGTGCATTTGTTTGACAGATATTTAAACAGAAGCCTTAATGCGGATTGCATGCATTTCGAATAACGTTTTCAGAGGTAAGTTGATATAGTCAATCTTTAACCTGGACAAGTTTGTAAAAAATCTCCGGCAAACCTGTCAGGGTTTTGTATTCTTGTAAATCAGATCAAAAGCACTTTCTGAGAAATTCTAAAATGCCAAAAAACAAATACACATTTCCTTTGACAAAATGCACAAATTGACGTAACACATTTACAATAGACGAAATGCATTGAAATTTTCAATCCTACTACTGCGAAGCAGTGCAAACAATCTACACATATATTTGTAGTGTATTTAATATTGTAAAACTATGTAACATGGAGTTTCGTATTTGAAGAATTTGCGAATCCCTCCAGATTTCATTCGAAAGTTCTGAACTTGATAATAATATTTCAGTCAGAAAGCTCTTATGGGATCATTTAAAGTGATGTTGGTCTTTTATCGAAACAAGCATATAACTCTAAATGTCATTGCTTATAAACTTCGTAAAACATTTCCTTTAATGGCGTAAAATTGACAAAGAGTTTTATCTGAGCTTTCGAGCTTAATTGGAAGGTTTGGTCTTAGTTAAGTTATCAAAACTTTCTTACAAATATTGTAAGTGTTGTGTCATTAAACAAAATGTTGAAATTTATAAATGTTCTAGTCTTCAGTAATTGTGATTATTATTTTATTCCGTAACCTAAATGAAGTGAAGAGTTACCCATATTAACATTAAATATTTATACGGATACGTCATTAAACGAAATGCTGTAGTCTATAATCGGTGTAGTCTTCTTTAATTGTCATTATTTCTTTATTCTTTAACTTAATAAAGTGAAACGATGCCCACATTAATATTCAAAATTTATAAATATATTATCTGAAAGAATTGCGCTGTTTAGTTGGATGCTTAGGAACAAGATAAATACTTATATTAAAATAAATGTTAAAAAATGGGGATAAATATAAACAAAATTTCGAATGCGGAGTTTTGTAAATTAAAGAAATAAGCAACTGTTTTACCAAAAATATGTGATTTTAAATACGCTCAGAAGGGATATGATTTTCATTTGATTTGTTTTTTATTTCAGCATTAATATGAGCAATCCGGACTTGACCCTATGTGTATAATTGCTCATCTGTAACACCGATGTATCCAAGCAAAAAAAAACTGTGAAGGTCGTAGTAGACATATTAGCTCTTCCCGTTTTTTTGAAGTTATTTTCTCTAATTCCTAAACAAACATAATTCAATATATTATTTCCTCAATAAATTTTCGAAAGGATCATTCATATTTGTAAATAACCCCACGAAGAACAGAAGGGGTTAACGTCAAAGAACTCCAATGGGCGACGCAAAAACAGTCAGAGAGTGGTTTCGTCTTGTTCCAGTTGATAGCACAACTTACATTGGTTAAAACGAATTAGTATGTGATGTTAAATAATATGTTAAAACAAATTCATTTCTTGGCTATTTAAAAAATTATTACACTACTCTTTCTTTCATTAAATTTCTCTCATTTTAAGATCAAATAGTAAACTATGTTTTCTAACGTATAAGTAAAATAACTCGCTAAGTTTCTTTTTGCAATTTTTTCCTTTCTGTTTCTCATGAATTTTAGTGAACATAATTTTTGTTAACATGGTAATAAGGAAGAATTTTTAAATGTTTTCTTAAAACCAAACTTTTGTGCTTCGATTTATATTAATATTTTATATTACAATTTACTGCTAATTACACCTGTTCCTTTTTTTCTTTTCTTTTTTTTGATCAAATGACAACGAAAATCTCATTTTCCAAATATATATTACTACCGTTATAAAATATTGGATAGCAGTGTTTTTAAAAGGCTAAATTTGATAGGCAAACGATGCGTTAATTTATCTTTCTGAAACTGGTCCTTTAAATTTAAATATGTTCGTAATCATCTCCGAATGTACACATGTGTATTTAGCAGAAATTAATGGAGTTCTTTGACGTTAACCCTTTCTGTTCTTCGTGGGGTTATTTACAAATATAAATGACCCTTTCGAAAATTTACTGAGGAAATAATAAATTGCAGGATGTAAGGTCAGGTGATGCGTAACATCACAGCCTCTCCTTGACAAATGTCAACCCCGCCTTCTCGTGGTGCTTCCTGTTACCACTAAAGGGGCTCTGGCAACCGCCAATAGCGGTATAACTATACCATCGGGATCAGAGGAAATGCTATCCCACATTCACCGACCCGCTTAGCCAGCGTGGTCAGTTATGCCCAAACACCTCCAAAATGACTCTACAACTTAAATCTTGGCCCTCAATCTCCGGCAGCTGGAATGTACCTGGCAAGGCAGCGGCCAGTGCGACATGAAGGCAGAGGGTGCTAAGAATCACCGGAGGATCGGACTAGGCTGCCATCTGATGCTGACCTTGGCTACGTATAATTGACGCTCCCTATCTTCTGATTCAAGGCTTCTTGAATTGGAAGGGGAACTGCAAAGGATCAAGTGGGACATCGTTGGGCTAAGTGAGGTAAGGAGAAAAGGAGGAGATCTCATTGAACTGAAAGGTGGACATCTCTTCTACTATCGTGGAACAGATACTGGCAGAACTAGTGGTGTTGAATTTATAATAAACAAGAAACTGAAGGGTAAAGTGGTAGAAATTGAAAGTTTCTCTCGAGAAGATACCAGGCTCAGATTATTCAAACTTATGCACCCACCACACGTCATCCTGAAGAAGAAATTGAAGAATTTTATGAGGAAATTCGTCATCTAAATAATAAAGGTAAGAAACACTTGAAGAAAATTATGGGAGATTTCAATGCTAAAATAGGGCAACGGCAACAGAATGAAACTTCAGTAAATAAATTCGGTCACGGCAACAGAAACCAGCGTTGAAATACTCTCGTTGGGTTTGCAGAGGCAGAATGATTTTTCATCTTGAACTCGTTTCTCAAGAAAAAGCCACACAGGAAATGGACATGGAGACATCCAATTGGGACGACAAGTGAAATTGATTTTATTATGTGTAACAAAAAATTTGTCATAGAAGACTGCAGTAAGCTGAACAAGTTCAACACAGGTAGTGACCATAGATTGGTGAGATGTAAGATGCACCTCAACACTAAACTCGAACGTGGCAAGCTCATAAGACAAACAAAATGTATTGACATAACCCACCTTAAAAAACTCCATAATACTTTCAAGTTGGAACTGAAGAACAGATTTTCTGGTTTAGAAGGCCTAACATCGGAAGAAGTGGATATTTCTGAAGTTAACAGAAAAGTAACCAAATCTCTTATGGAAACAACAACAAAATTAGCTGGGTCTAGGAACAAGTTGCATGTGAACAAATTTTCAGGAAAAACCAAAATGTTGATGCAAAAAAAAGAGAGATGAGGACAACTAAAAAAGATGTGACTTCCAAAGTGGAATATAAAGAACTATGCAAGACGTACGAAAAAGTATCACTGAAGATGTAAGGAAGTACAACTGAAAGCTAGTGAGGAAAGCAATTGAAAACAACCAACGCCTAAAGATAGCAAAGGGACATCTCACTAAGAGAAGGAAACAGATTATGGCACTGAGAAAAGAAGATGGTTCTGTAACAAGAAATAGAGGCGACATTTTGACAAGAGTGAAAGATTTCTACTCCAAATTATATGAAAGGAATGATACATGTACTCCAGACGTCATGAAAGGTACCAGTACCAGAGTTCTTCCCGTCCTCCCAGCAGAAGTTGCACATGCAATCAAGAACATGAAGCGGGGGAAAGATCCAGGAGAAGATGGAATTACTGTTGACATCATACAAGAAGCAAGTGGAGAAATCGAAACAGTACTCGCCCAAATTTTCACTCGATGCCTTAATGAAGGGAAGATTTCTGAGGTATGGAACAACGCTACAATGATCCTGCTACATAAAAAAGGTGACATTGAGAATCTCAGGAACTACTGACCTATCAGCCTTTTATCAGTGGTTTATGAAATCTTCACTAAAGTTCTTTCACACCATTTGAAGGTAAAACTGGACATGGCTCAACCGAGAGAACAAGCTGGATTCAGGAGTGGCTACAGCACAAAAGATCATATCCACGTACTGAGAGAACTAATTGAAAAATAGAGTGAATATCAACTTCCATTGTGCATGGCTTTTATCGATTATGAAAAATCCCTTGATTCGGTGAAACCATCAGCAGTTACAATGGCTCTGAAATCCTGCGGTATTGAAGATGTATACATTAATATTATTAATAACATCTATCAAAATGCAAGTATGAAAATTCAGCTGTTTGAAAATACAACACACGTAAAAATTGGAAAGGGAGTGAGACAAGGTGACACCATATCTCCGAAGCTCCTTAATGCCACACTAAAAAATGTATTTTAATCACTGAACTGGGAAAACAAAGGGATAAAGGTTAATGAAGATTATCTAACCCACGTTTGTTTTGCTGATGACGTAGTCATTTTTGCAACTACCCCACCAGAGCTGCAGAGTATGATCCAGGAACTTGCTGACAAGAGTAAAGAAGTGGGATTAAAAATGAACTTTCAGAAGACAAAAGTGATGTTCAATGCTTTTACAAGAAATGAAGATTTATCGATTGATGGAGAAAAACTGGAGATAACAGACACGTACGTTTTTCTTGGACAGCAGATATCATGTGAGGGTCACATTGATGAAGAAATTAATCGGGGTACAAAACTTGCCTGGAGAGCTTTTGGAAGAAACAGCATAATTTTCAAGAGCAATATGCCATTATGTCTTAAAAGAAAAGTATTTGATCAATGCACCCTCCACTGGGTTACGTATGGTGCAGAGACGTGGACCTTAACTAAAAGAGACATACAAAGGCTGCAGACAACTCAAAGTAGCATGGATAGGTGCATTCTTGGTATAACCAGCAGAGATAAGAAGAGGAACTCGTGGATATGAAAAATGACGAGAGTGGAAGACTTCATGATCAGAGTTGAATCCCTGAAATGGCAATGGGCTGGACATACTGCCAGAAGGACCGACCATCGATGGACAGCCGAAATTTTAGATTGGATTCCAAGGGATAGGAAAAGACCCAGAAGAAGACCACATGGGAGATGGGTGGATGAAATTCGAAAATATGCGGGAGTAACATGGAGGAGACTGGCACAAGACAGACCGTTTTGGAGGAAACTTGGGGCGACCTTCGTCCAGGAGTGGATTGATAATGGTTGACAATGATGATGATGATGATGATTTAGCAGAAACACAGTCAGCAAATATATGTTCAGTAGTTCGTATTTCTGCAGTCAATTTGCAATTTGGATCTGAATTCAATTTTTTTACAGCATTTTCTGTTTGGATTGAATTTATATGAAATTTCTACAATTTTAAATTCATAGCGTCAGCACCTTCTTTAATGTCATATTGTTATTAGTATATTTGACAAATAGCGGACCGGCTGGAAAGAAGCAGCGATTCTGAAAGTGAGGAATAGAGCACTGCGTATTTTTAATGTTATCCAACTCAAATATTATTTAACCTTTCTCATCTAAGGGGCGTAAATGAAAGTTTCACATATAACGTATTTAAACGGTTCTCACACCTTACATACAATTTCTCACACCTTACATACATCTAAGAAGCGTAAATTAACAAAAAACGAAAAATTCGTCACTGATGACATAACAAGAATGGCAACACAACAGGTCGTAAAATATCGTCAACGTACCGCTGAGCCGTTAGGGTAATTCGCGGGACTACTAAAGTTTCCGGGTTTTCTAATGAATGGCTCGTCAAAGAGTCAGTCCCGGTGTGCGAGATAAGTGCCGTTTCACGGTAAATGCCGTCTCCGTGCTCAGGCCGGCTCGTCTCCAGACACGCATTCGCAGGTAATCGTCGCCAACTTGAAAAGCAATTGTTCAATTAATATATATATTTACCCGTTCAAGTCACATTCAGTTACATTTTTAACGTTGCATCTTCTTTTCCACTGCCCGAAGCTACATTTGTTCAAAGGGAGAAATATATTTTTTTATTTCTGGTAATTTTTAGTAGCAAATTTATCCAATTTTATGTATTCAACCCCTGGATGAGCGCACTATATTCACATAGCGTTGCTCTTTTTTTTAATAATTGATCATTTTGTAATTAAAATACCCATTTTGTACGCATATAATTCTAATTTTTTTCCAACATAACGATTTTTTAATGTCTTTACGGCGCTTGTGTTTGAAGCGGTTTAGTGTGTGTTAACGAAAGATAATATGGTACATTTACTAAGTTTTCAGAAATTATTTCTTGTTAATCATGGGAATGGAGTGGGTGTGTTTCACGCCTGTTTGTATTTATTCTAGATTCTTCGTGTGTTAGTGGGAAAATCTTGCTACGAAATTAGTTTCTGTAAATACACGAGAGTAATTGACTTTCTTACCGTTCATAAAATATATATATATAAGTTTTCTCCGACGGTAATTTCCGTCGACGCAGAATTTTATTTAGAAATTAATTCCTCTCTCTACATGTGGCTTGTTTTTTTCTTAACATCCACTAAAATAACATGATGGCGATGGCGACGTAACCAACTAACTAACTGGTGCAACGAGAGACAGTGTGCTAGTTGCTTATGTGCACGCGCAGTCCCGCTTCTTCCAGCTTGTTTTCCGTTGCTTCGCTGTTCAGCTACAGCAATGGACCACTAGTGGCGCTTGTTTGGAGGCCATTAATTCACGGTGCTGCAGAGTCATCAGCGTCTGACCTACTGATGGCGTTGCCACCAATTTATCGCTACCGCACCGTAAACGGCAGATTTCATTCAGCAGTGACTTATCACTGGCAGAGCTGGTGACCACAGTTTCCCAACACTTGTGTTTTTGCTGAGTTAGCACTATAGTTCAGTTATTTTGTGGACTTTTTTATTGAAGCGAAGTGCCCCGTTGAAAGACTATGCAATTGCTTTAGCGTCTGTTTCGTGGTGAACTTAAATTTCAACCGGAAATAATTTCATAATCAAAGCTGTTGTGATCAGTATTTTAAGCACAAAATAAAAATAAAGAATTAGCGTAAATAATTTTATATATGTATTTAAAATAAATTTTCTCTAGTTTACTGAATTACAACTCCATTTGCTACCTCATTGCGACCAATTTTTTTCTTTAAGAGTTTTAATTTTGTAGTGCCATTTACAACATTTAAAATTACAAATAAATGTTCCTGATTATCAAGAGCTTGCAGTGGCCCCAAATTCAGTCAACGCCATTTCAACATTTTTTTAAATTCATTTGTGTACTATCATTCCATTTTTACGTACCAACTTTAATGCAAAAACACGATGTCTGAAAGAACTAAAAGTTCGTCTTTCGACGAATTTCACGATAGATCTCGCAGAATCAGCTGTTATCCTTTCTCCGAACTTTTTCTCCGCCTATGATTTTTGTATTAATGTTTTCGGGAAATGCTCGAAAATACCCGAAAAATTCTGTGACCTTGATTTCTGCAAGTTTTTCAATGGGCGATTCTCGGTGCTTTCAACAAAACGTTTCGTAATTTCATCAATAGGGCTTCGTGTGCTTTGAATTTGAACATCTTTGTCGCTGCACAAATAACTTATACGTACGGTACCATACTCAGTATGTATTTAATTTTAATGTTGCAATCCTTACAATCATCAAACACTGGAAAGGACTTTGGGAAGTCAAAGACATTATCATTTGGTATCATTGAAAATAAAATTACATAAACAAAATAGTTTACTTCTGACTTTGTCTGAATTGTAGAAAAATCTTCTTACCCGAAAGCTGAGGCCAGCTTTACGTGATTCTGGCAAGTAATGCTACCGAAACATTAAGAACATTTTACAGACGTCATACGTGTAACACTCTGCACCTGCGTTATTGTTAGCACTTTCATGGCGGTGCATTTCGAATGAAATAAGAAAACTTACGATTATCACAATGGAAAAGAAATGTAGATGTGAACGAAACGAAACTCATTGCAGTTGCATTGATACATGAAATGGAATGGTATTTTTCATTCAGTTCATTTTCTATATTCTTTGGTTCTTCTGAAAACGTCTTCGTTTCCCTTTAATGTTATCTTTGTTGTGCAAATAAAAATTTAACGCGAAAGCAGAAGAACTTTACGGAAGTACCAGATCTACGACTTTTTGCGAATAGGAATACCGTATTAATTTTTACCTCACAAGTTATCCAAATGAAATTTTAAAAAAGCATTGAGAAAATATGAAGTAATATAGCCATATCATTATCATCATCATCATTGTCAAACATTATCAATCCACTGATGGACGAAGGTCTCTCCAAGCCTCTTCCACAACAGGTCTATCTTGTGCCAGTCTCCTCCATATTACTCCCTCATACTTTGGAATTTCATCCACCCATCTTCCATGTGGTCTTCGTCTGGGTCTTTTCCTGTCCTTTGGAATCCAATCTAAATTTTCGACTGTCCATCGATGGTCTGTACTTCTGGCACTTTATCCAGACCATTGCCATTTAAAGGATTTTACTCAGATCATGATGTCTTCCACTCTTGTCATTTTTCTGATCTAAGAGTTCGTCTTCTTATCTCTCCTGATTACCCCAAGCATGCACCTCTCCATGCCTCTTTGAGTTGTCTGCAGCCATTGTATGTCTCTTTTAGTTAAGGTCCACGTCTCTGCACCATACGTAAGCACTGGAAGAATGCATTGATCAAACACTTTTTTAAGACATAGTGGCATATTGCTCTTGAAAATTATGCTGTTTCTTCCAAGAGCTCTCTATGCAGGTTTTTTACGCCGATTAATTTCTTCATCAATGTGACCCTCACTTGATATCTGCTGTCCAAGATAAGCGAACGCATCTGTTATCTCCAGCTTTTCTCCATCAATTGATAAATCTTCATTCCTTGTAAAAGTACATCACTTTTGTCTTCTGAAAGTTCATTTTTAATCCCACTTCTTTACTCTTGTCAGCACGTTCCTGGATCATACTCTGCAGCTCTGATGGGGTAGTTTAAAAAATGTTTACTTCATCAGCAAAATGAAGGTGAGTTAGATAATCTCCATTAATCTTTATCCCTTTGTTTTCCCAGTTCAGTGATAGAAAGCCATTTTCCAGTGTGGCATTATGGAGCTTGGAAGACATGGTGTCACCTTGTCTCAATCCCTTTCCAATTTTTATGTGTGTTGTATTCTCAAACAGCCGAATCTTTGCACTTGCATTTTCATAGATGTTATGAATAATATTAATGTATGCATCTTCAATACCGCAGGATTTCAGAGCCATTGTAACTGCTGATGGTTTCACTGAATCAAAGGCATTTTCAAAATCGATAAAAGAAATGCTCAATGGAAGTTCATATTCCTTCTCTCTTTTAATTAGTTCTCTCAGTACGTGGATATGATCTATCGTGCTGTAGCCGCTCCTGAATCCAGCTTGTTTTCTCGGTTGACCTATGTCCAGTGTTACCTTCAAGCGTTGCGAAAGAACTTTAGTGAAGATTTTATAAAGCACTGATAAGAGGCTGATAGGTCTGTAGTTCCTGAGATCCTCAATGTCACCTTTTTTACGTTGCAGGATAATTGTAGCATTGTTCCAGTCCTCAGGAATCTTCCCTTCATTAAGGCATCGAGTGAAAACTTGGGCGAATACTGTTTCAATTTCTCCACTTGCTTCTTGTATAATGTCTGCAGGAATTCCATCTTCTCCTGGAGCTTTTCACCGTTTCATGTTCTTGATTGCATATGCAACTTCTGCTGGGAGAACTGGAATAACTCTGGTATTGGTACCTTTCGTAATGTCTGGAGTACATGTATCATTCATTTCACATAGTTTTGAGTAGAAATCGTTCACTCTTGTCAAACTTTCACCTCTATTTTTTGTTAGAGATCCATCTTCTTTCTTTAAAGAATAAGAACAAGATGGTTCCAAGAATATAAATACATATTAATGAATCATGAGAATCGTATTTTACATTTCGGAATTATATAGTTCATTAAAACCTACTTCAAGGGGTTTTTTAAAAGACAAAAACATGAAAATATATAAATAGTATATTTTTTATAATTATTTTTCAGAAGAATTTACGGTAAACTTTAAGCACCAAGAATATTAATATAGTTCATTTAAATAAATATATATTTGCCGTCACGTATATGATCAAAATTAACAAATTTTATTACACTCAAAATAAATCGATATGAAATACGAAAGATTCATAGAATTTATAATATTCTAATAAGATATTAATTGGCAAAATCTTTGAAATCGAATTCCACAATTTTGCTTCCCAAATAAGAAACCTTTTAGCGCCAGTAGAAGAAGATTCATGACAATAATAGTAATTAGACTATGAAATGTAGAAAAACTAATTTCATGTAGTTTTATAAATCATGGGTTAGTAATACTAAGTATTATCCGAGAGAAAAATTACCTTGAAGAAATATGTTCGTTTGACACAACGGTATGTATTTTATGGCTATGTTTATTCAATGCCTATATTTTAATTTTTCATTATCTTTAGTCTTTTTGTACTTCCAGAAACAAAGCTCAAATGATATCCTGTCTAAACACACGTAACTCGGTCTAGATATACATTTAAATGCAAATTATGTGACCTTCATTTCTAACATCTCAGTCATTTCGTTACTGCCTGAACATGGGTAAGAAAATGAAAAACGCTGCTTTATCCAAAAACTAAAAACTAGTATGAGCTTCAGCTCATCTTGTTTTCGATGCTGCCAAAACCCATAACGTAACAAATTCTGAAAAGTTGCCTGGCGGGATTGAATTGGCAGTTGAATCACCTTGAACAAATTGAACAAGTTGAAGAATTCCCAACCAGTACTTTTAAATCCGACAGAGTAATTACTGTAAATTTTCAAACATTGAGATATCTATATTTTGTTACTCAAAGTAACAATTGTTTTGTTTCAGTTGATAAATTTTTTTAGAAAAAAGTAATATCTGCCATTACTACGTTTCAATATGGTTTTTACTCTCAGTTACGAAATATGCGATTCTCAGAAGTCGTATAAATATATATTTCAATTTTGTACTTTAGCGCTGCATTCGATTTTAGTGTGTAAAAAAGTTTATTCAATTGGCCAATTTCAGTCACATCTTTCGATTTTGGCAGATTACGACTGTGAGAAGCATATCTTTGATTTACATTTTATATCCAAACTGTGGCCAAGTTCATTTTAAAGTTTATGGTTTACCACCGACGCTCAAATAAGTTTTCTTGTAGTATAAGGTAGACCTTTAATTTTACAATGAGAGAGAGAGAATCCGGGAAATATTTTCAACTATAATAGTCCTAAATTTTCCAATATTCCACTGAAGTATGTGGCGTCTAATCAAAGTTTATACAGAGGTTTCTGTTTCAACGATAGCTTGGCTTTGCAGGTAGAACAAAAATTTGTTCTTTTCTTAACTATAATTCTTAGATTTTAGGAGTAAAGGTTTTGAAATAGAATAAAAAAGTTACTTTCACTTTTAAAAATATCATTGACTATTGAAGAGTTATTATAAAAGATGCCTCAGTGAGTATATAATGAACATGCTTTATTATCATTTCTTTGTAAAAGCTTCTATAGCTTACAACGTTCGTCTGTTAGTAGACTTCAAAAGATGTTCTTTAATGACATAAAGATCAGTGTGTTATAAATCTTGGTCGCTAGTCATACAGCGTAATTTGAATGTTGGTAATAGAAACCACACAAATTTGTGCTGACCGAGCTTCTTTCAACTGAAGTTTAATAAATATTCCATATTGATTATGCAACAAATGTGGCGAAATAATCTTCAAAACCTCTTTACTGAAGTGAACATATATTGAAAAACGTGGAATATATCTGATTCCTTGGAACCTGAGAAACATCGCTCCATCAGATCGCAGATTAAAATTTATACTGCGATTAAATTCAACAACTAAATTTCAATATGTGTCTGACCTGATTCGGGATCTTCGAAGTTTTTTAAACATATATATTTATGGGTTTTGTTCTGCCGATAAGCTGTTAATTCTTTTTTTTAGTTTTATAAATTTGATTTTTGGAATGTTTGTGCTTATTAGAATTTGGTTCTGTGGCCTAGGGAGCATGACCAACCGTCAATTTTGGCTTGCCTTATCGTTTTGTTGGTACTAGAAAGGTCACTCCCAAAGGTTGATGCACTCCTGATGAGGGCAACCTGTTCCAGTTTCACTTGTTCTGAAACTTCTGTACTTTGTTCTGCAATATTTTCATTCTATATATATAAATATATATATACACTGGCGGAAAGTGAAAAAAGAACACCAAGAAGGAGACGTCTCATACCAACGAAATTTATACAACATAATAACGGAAAACAGAGGACAACGTGATCTAAACATTATGGAAAAACACAGCTGTATTTGCTGGTAAACTGAAATATAACATTTCCATGTAACATGTTTAGTACGAGGTTGAACCGCCATGAACTGCGTCACACTGTGCAATTCTGGCATAAGGTCTGTCGTAGAGATGTTGGATGTAAGTTTGGGGTATTAAGTTCCAAGCATCCTCAACCTGGACGCGAAAATCGGGAATGGTCGTGGCTGGCCGTGGAGACCGGATAAGTCGTTGTCCCACTAAATCCCACACGTTCTCAATGGGGGACAAATCCGGTGAACGTGCGGTCCATGGAAGTTGTCTCACACCCTGAAGTGCATGTCGCGTTGCACGTGGCGTGTGTGGGGGTGCGTTATCTTGCTGGAAAACACCACGATGGACCGACCTTACAAATGACACAACAACGGGCTGAATGATGTTGTTGATGTAGGAGGTGCTGTTTAACGTAACCGACACAAACCCTAGTTGTGTACGGGAGTGATAGCTGAACGCTACCTACTCCAGGAGAGAAGGTGTAGGCACTGTGTGTCGCTGGCGGATGCATGAAGGGTGGAGACGCTCCCCTGTGCGTCTGCGAACAGGCATACGGCCATCGGAGGCTCCCAAGCAGAATCTGCTTTCATCGCTGAACACGACAGATCGCCATTGTGTTCTCCGGTGCAAACTTTGGCGACACCACTGCAGCCGTTCCGGGCGGTGGGCTGGAGTTAGATGTAAACATGCCACAGGCACACGTGCACGTAGTCCTGTATCCAGTAGACGGTTGCGGATTGTTCGCACAGTACCCTCAGGTGCAACGACAGCTCGGATGTGCGCCGCAGGTGATGTTCTGCTTGACAACGCCGCTCTTCTTATGTGTCGATCAGTCAGCTCATCAGTCCGTCTGTGACTCCCGGTTCCACTTCTTCTCGTGTGGGAATGTTCTACGGACCATCTACGCCACCATCGTACCACCACCGATACTTCCCGTCCAATTCGCTCCGCAATACGACGATACGACCACCCGGCCTCGCGGAGTCCGACTAGACGACCTCGCTCAAAATCCGATAACTGCTGAAATCCTACACGTCTTCCATATCCAGGCATTGCAGCTTCTTCAGGAGTTTCGCACGTGTCCGTACGCCGACGTCTGATTACATTCACTTCGCCGTACTCTTTAAATACCACTGACGATATTTTGCATATTAAGCCGTGCTGTGGCCTAAGTACTCACCGGTTGGTCCCGAAATTAACATCACACCTACGTAAACTCGACCCCATTAACGTATGTAAATTTCCTGATCGTCCGCCAATTCCTTCTTGGTGTTCTTTTTTCACTTTCCGGCAGTGTTAATATATATATATCATCCCCATAATCGACCATTATCAATACACTGCTGGATGAAGGTCTCCTCAAATTTCTTCCACAATTGTCTGTCTTGGGCCTGTCTCCTCCACGTCACACCAGCATACTTTCGATTTTCATCCTTCAATCTCCCATGGGGTCTTCTTCTGGGTCTTTTCCTGTGTCTCGGAATCCCGTCTAAAATTTCGGTTGTCCATCGGTGGTCCTTTGTTCTGGCAACATGTCCAGCCCATTGTCATTTCAGTGATTTCACTCTGGTCATGATGTCGTCCACTCTTGTCATTTTCCTTACTCACAAGTTCCTCTTCTTATCTTTCCTCGTTACACAAGGCATGCATCTCTCCATGCTCTTTGAGTTGTCTGCAGTCTTCGTATGTCTTTTTTAGTTAAGGTTCTGCTCCACACGTAAGCACTGGCAGAATGCATTGATTAAACACTTTTTTAGACATACTGGCATACTGCTCTTAAAAATTGTTCTGTTTCTTCCAAAACCTCTCCATCCAAATTTTATACGCCGATTAATTTCTTCATCAATGTGACCCTCACTCTATATCTCTTGCCCAAGATAAATGTAGGAATCGGTTGTCTTAAGCTTTTCTCCACCAATCGATTAATCTTAGTTTCTTGTAAAAGCATTGTACATCACTTTTGTCTTCTTAAATTTCATTTTTAATCCGACTTCTTTACTCTTGTCAGCAAGTTCTTGGATCATACTCTGCAGCTCTGAAGGAGTAGTTGCAAAGATAACTACGTCATCAGCAAAACGAAGGTGAGTTAAGTAATCTCCATTAATATTTATCTCTTTGTTTTCCTAGTTCAATGATTGAAATACATTTTGCAATGTGGCGCTAAAGAACTTCGGAGATATGGGGTCACCTGGTCTCCCTAACTTTTCAATTTTTATGTGTGTTGTATTTTCAAACTGCCGAATCTTTGCACTTGCATTTTCATAGATGTTATTAATAATATTAATGTATGCATCTTCAATACTGGAGGATTTCAGAGCCATTGTAACTGCTAATTTTTCCTCCGAATCAAATGCTTTTTCATAATCGATAAAAGCCATGCACAATGGAAGTTAATATTCCCTTGCTCTTTCAATTAGTTCTCTCAGTACGTGGATATGATCTATTGAGCTGTAGCCACTCCTGAATCCAGCTTGTTCTTTCGGTTGAGCCATGTCCAGTGCTACCTTCAAACGGCGTGAAAGAACTTTAGTGAAGATTTCATAAACCACTGATAAGAGGCTGATAGGTCTGTAGTTCCTGAGATCCTCAATGTCCCTTTTTTATGTAGCAGGATCATTGTAGCGTTGTTCCGATCCTCAGGAATCTTCCCTTCATTAAGGCATCGAGTGAAGATTTGGGCGAGTACTGTTTCGATTTCTCCACTTGTTTCTTGAATGATGTCTACAGTAATTCCATGTTCTCCTGGAGCTTTTCACCGCTTCATGTTCTTGATTGCATATGCAACTTATGCTGTTTCGACTGGAATAACTCTGGTACTGGTACCTTTCATGATGTCTAGAGTACATGTATCATCCCTTTCATATAATTTGGAGTAGAAATTTTTCACTCTTGTCAAATTTTCGGCTGTATTTCTCGTTACAGGACTATCTTCTTTTTCAGTGCCATAATCTGTTTTCTTCCCTTACTGAGATGTCCCTTTGCTATCTTTAGGCTTTGGTTGTTTTCAATTGCTTTCCTCACTAGTTCACAGTTGAATTTACTTACGTCTTCAGTGATACTTTTTCGTACTGTCTTGCATAGCTCTATATATTCCACTTTGGAAGTCACATCTTCTTTAGTTGTCCTCATCTCTCTTCTTTTTTGCATCAACATTTTGGTTTTTCCTGATACTTTGTTCACATGCAACTTGTTCTTAGACCCAGCTAATTTTGTTGCTCTTTCCACAAGAGCTTCGGTTACTTTTCTGTTAACTTCAGAAATATCCTCTTCCTCCGATGCTAGGCCTTCTAAAGCAGGTAATCTGTTCTTCAGTTCCAACTTGAAGGTATTATGGTGTTTTTTAAGGTTGGTTATGTCAATACATTTTGTTTGGCTTATGAGCTTGCCACGTTCGAGTTTAGCGTTGAGGTGTATCTTACATCTCACCATCTATGGTCACTACCTGTGTTGAACTTGTTTAGCACACTGCAGTATTCTATGACAAACATTTTGTTACACATAATAAAATCAATTTCACTTGTCGTCCCATTTGGATGTCTCCATGTCCATTTCCTGTGTGGCTTTTTCTTGAAAAAGGAGTTCAAGATGAAAAACAATGCTGCCTCTGCAAACCCAACAAGAGTGTTTCCACGCTGGTTTCTGTTGCCTAGACCGAATTTACTACTGAAGTTTCATTCTGTTGCCGTTGCCCTATTTTTGCATTGAAATCTCCCATAATTATCTTCAAGTGCTGCTTACCTTTATTTTTTAGATGACGAATTTCCTCATAAAATTCTTCAATTTCTTCTTCAAGGTGACTTGTGGTGGGTGCATAAGTTTGAATAATATGAGCCTTGTGTCTTCTCGAGAGTTGGATAGCGAGTCGTGCAGCTCTGTCAGAGGAACTACAACTCCTTCCAATTTACCCTTCAGTTTCTTGTTTATTATAAATCCAATACCACTAGTTCTGCCAGTATCGGTCCCACGATAGTAGAACAGATGTCCACTTTTCAGTTCAATGAGATCTTCTCCTTTTCCCCTTACCTCACTTAGCCCAACGATGTCCCAACTTGATCCTTTGTAGTTCCTCTTTCAGTTCAAGAAGCCTTGAATCAGAAGATGGGGAGCGTCCATTATACGTAGCCAAGGTCAGCATCAGATGGCAACCTACTCCGGTCCTCCGGGGTTCCTTAGCACCCTCTGCCTTCTAGTCGCACTGGCTGCTGCCTTGGCCAGGTGCATTCCAGCTGCCGGAGACTGAGAGCCAAGATTTAAGTTGTGGAGTCATTTTGGAGGGGTTTGGCCATAACTCACCATGCTGGCCAAGCGGGTTAGTGAGTGTGGGATAGAATTTCCTCTAATCCCGAAGGTATAGTTATACCGCTATTGGCGGTCGTCCGAGCCCCTTTAGTGGGAACAGGATGCACCCCGGGAAAGCGGGGTAGACATTTGTCAAGGAGAGGCGGTAATGTTACGCATCACCTGACTTTACGTTTTGATAAATATATATATATGGGATTGGCAACGAGTCCGCTGACATGAGAGGTCGCATGTTTGCTGTGCTCCAGTGTTAGAGGATTTTTTAACATCGGGTTTGACGCATTCATTGAGTAGTGAGTGAGTGCTAGTTGAAATCTATACTGTGGTAGTATTTTTCTGCTATCAGCGGTATATTACTTACGAAAATTCCGCCGAGGTTACACAGTAAGTGAACATCTGGTTCTACTCCATCTGGTGACAGCAGGGTTAGTGGCATTTCTGAAGAGCTGCCGATTTTCTAAAGGCAATGGACATCGAATTTGGAGCAGTTAATAAAAAGTTTAGATGATGTTTTAAAATAGATTGAAATTGAGCACCATTTAATATACCATCTGACAAAATGGAAAGCGTTGGTGTTGCTGAGATTAAAAATGAGTTAACTGAAAATTTGACAGCTGTTTTTGAGGGACTAAAGGATTTATGGTCCAAACGTCTGGATGAATTTAAAACCAAAATATGCACTTTCCGGTCCTCATTGGAAGCATGGAAAACTCCCTGGATGAGCTTGATCAGTAAGGTTTGCCTTGTGCTTTATAATCTTCCTGAGTCTACTGGCAACCCAATTGGTGAGGAAGATGACTTCTTAAATGAAAAAATTTAAATTAATTTGCTTGAAACTGACATTGCCAGTGCTCATCGCTTGGATCGTGAATTGGTTTCTGGTTCAAGACCGCATTTGGTTACGTTTTTGCGAATGTCGCAGCGTGACACCTTCATATAAAACAAGAAGCGTCTACTCAAGGGATTTTAGACTGTGAACACTGAAAGTTTAAAATTGCGTAGAAAGTTATTCTGTAATAGATTGCAGGCTAGTAGATTCCGATTTTAGACCCAGTACGGAAAGATCGTTTGGCTTAATAAGGCTGGGCAGACTAGGATTTTCAGGAATTTGTTCGACATTCGAATTTCGCTGATAGCGGTATTAAATAGTTGGTACATGAACTATTGATGTTGATATTGTGTATTTGTTGTCCTATTGGCCTATTTTTACATTTTTATTGTTTTTGTGTATTAGTAGTCTGACAACAAAGTAATTTTCTGTAAAATACTTTTTGATATCTTTTTTGGTTACTTTAATATACAATTGTCTTGCTAAATGTAATGGGTACTTTCCATATGAGTATTTCTGTGTGTTATATTCGGCTTATTGCACTGCAATTGTGTGGCCTGTTGCTCGCTTGTGGTTCTAGTGAAGCATTTAATGAACGACACGACATACCGCTTTTTGGAGTATTACAGTATGTTTAAATTGTTGGGGTTGCTTCTTCGTCGTTTCGCATTCTGGATATTGGTCTCTTTCTTTCACGGTCTTCTGGCATGTTTTTCGGGTAGTTAATTGCACTTCAACTGCTCGTTTGAAATATTAAGTTTGCATTTTAGTGTTCTGCGAACGTGTGATATTTGACACACCGTGGTTTTCTTTGATTATTTAAATACATAGCAGCATTACTTATAGTATACGTTACTTCATATATTAATATTTCTGTACATAAATTTAGGTGTATAGTATCATGTTTTTTTTTATTATAATGATTCTTGGATTCCGGTACAGCATTCTTTTACGAATATGACCTAATGCTTTATGTTGTTTTGGTATATGTTAGAATTGTTCGGGTTTCTGCTTCGAGTATTTCACTTTAGTTACCGGTCTCACCCTTCGTGGTGTTTCGGCACATTTGCTTGGTGGGTGCTCTGAATTTTGTTGTTACTACTTCGCGGTTTTTCACTTTGGACATTGGTTACATGCGTTCGTGGCTTTCAGGTACTTCTGCCTGGTATTTTTTTAGAACTTATTTTTTTTTGAAATGTTAGGATTACCTTTAATATTTCTATGCATGTAGGAATTAGCGTTCCTTGTATTTTTGGTGCATTTTTGCGGTTTACTTTCTGCCACAGCTGAGCATTAAGTGGTGTGAAATTTGTCACGATTTTGAGGCCCTGATACTCGTTTGGCGTACAAATATAGCATTTTGCATATAACTGGGCATCGCGATTTCTGGGTGAGGCCAAGGAGTGCGAGGCTTGTTGACTTGATTCTTTCTGCTTTATCTTTTCTTTAAAATATACATATTTTGTTTGTAATAATGGACTGTTAAAAACGAGCCTCTTCTTAAAGCTCACATAGTTACTATCTGCGTATGCACAATTCCTTCCTCACCTAAAAAGAACCGGGAGTTGGAATTAGGAGCATAGATTGCGACAAAAGCAATGAAATTATAAAAATGAGCATGAAAACAAAATCTTCCAAAAATTCGCATGAGGTCGTTTTTCAAAACCAGTCAAGAAGATTTATGTAGATGATTTTAGGAAGGGAGTGTCTGACCCCAGGCCTTAAACAGGCCTCAAAACATGAAACCTAGGATACATGAGCTAGAGTTCCTGACGGCAAGGTCTCACAGATCAAAGGAGCAGAAAGGTAGAATGACGCTCTTATTTATAAACGTGGTGCAGTATTCAGAGTCTCAGTACTTCACGTATCCATTCAAAGCACTGCTTATAATTAGTGATTCAACGACATACCTGCGTGGGATCGAACATGAGACTTTTCCGTGGCTCTGAAGAACGTTGACCACTAATCCATTGGGTGGTCAATTCTAGTGGATGTAGGTTAACGGGTTATAGCAGTGTAGTGTTTATGAATACTGCCCAGAAAAGATCTGAGACAAGAAATGACAAATACAATTGAAAAAGTTCGTCAACTACAAACTCTGCAGACTAGTTTCCAAAGTGTACGAGAAATACCAACATGTCGCCAAATCAAAGGATGACAACACAGTAAACCCCGGCTTTCAAATTTAAAGTTCAAATACAATTTGTTTAAAATTTAGATACGCTATACATGTGTGAAGCAAAATTTTGTTTTGTAACATATTTCCAGAATGTTAGTATTAGAAATACCTCTTCAGATATTATGCAATTCACCAAAAAGGGTTTTTCTCCATGATGTAGAAGTTAATTGTCATAAAAATATATCACATTTCCCGATTTCTTTGTCGAACCATTCATTTTACATTCCGATATCAACGAGAAATGCAATTTCCATATCATACCGTGTTGAAGTTTTTTCCCTTTGAAACTGCTTCTACAACATGATGAGTTTCATTGACAATCCTATTTGAAACTCTCTCCTCGGTCAAGTGTGTTGTAGTGAATTCTGAGAAGTCGATCTCTTAACAAGAATAAACACCAAAACAAAAATCAAGTGAAAAAAAATTCTTAAGGAAATTGGAGAAAGAATTCATTAGAAAATCGACATGAAGATATTTTTGTTTTAAGTTTATTATCGGATAAAAGATATATAATATGGTAGGAGTTAAAGCAGTATTGACACATTGATTACATTCACAAAAAAAAAACCTAGGCGCCTTTAACTAGGCTTCAGTGTTTAGGAAATAAGCATTGATTGGTATGTGAAGTTAAGCATTTTTTTTAAATTGCTCAGCAGAATAGTGACATACAAAGTTATAAATGAAGCGCTATATGATACACAGGAAATCGTTTATTGAAGGTTTAAAACGTCTCGAAGAGAACCGTAAAGAGGTTTCCCTAAATATCAAAATATTAAATGATTTCACTATTCTGCGCTTTGCGACATTGTTTTTGAGAAACACACCCCTCGCCTGCCCGTATATTTACATAACATTTAGTTTGCCCTTTAATGCCAAGCGACTGAAATTCACAACTAATTTATTTGCATTTTTAGCTTTTTACGAATGCTTATTTGAAGTATTTTCCTTAGAATTAGTTATAGTTTTATTAATATGTAGGAATACAAAATCATAACTTTTAGTCAATTGCATTCATTTAATAAATAAATCAGCAACTGTCAAGTAAAAGCAGTTGCAGTGCTACACGTTCTTCATATGCAGTTGTACGAAACACTTTTTTTCTATTTCTTTCTATTACTGAACAGATCAATAGACAAAGCAGAAGAGCACGAATGACAAATATTTGTTTGCCTTTGAAAAATATTATTTCCGTATCTCTCCCTTCCTTTCTTGTCAGAATATGTCGGTCGATCGGTGAACAAAAGGGTCCTTCAATGGCATTTGCATTTTTCTTAGGATCTGAATGTAATTTCAGAATTTCTTTAGTGATTCTATTGTTTGCTTAGTTCTTCTCATTAATAATCACTCTGTTAAGTTATTTGCTTGGTAATGTGTGATCTTCCTTGTCTTCAAAGACAAAGCATCATCTTGGGACACACTACAAAGTGTGCCCCAGTGAGGATCTCTGAAGTCCCAGCTGCCCTCTCCCCCAAAGACGAGGTGGCCACAGAGATTAGTACTCAGAAACACCAAATAACTCTGTTCACCGTTCAACACATGGAACGGCTTCTAGAGTCTGAACTCTGACAAAAAACTTTAATTCAACCTTTCACCCAACTTTCTTTCTCTTTCACTCAAACCATACGATCATACACACACCATACATCATTTATTCCCCCTTCTTTTCCTCATTCCAGCAGATCGAAAGCAGGCAGGCACCTCCCGGTTGGCAACCTGGAATGAAACAGCTCCGAAGTGGTTTTAGAGGCAGATTCGGAAAGCAAAAAAAACCCAAGAAAGGGCGCACCCTCCTCAGGAAGCCCTGAGTTTAAGACCTCAAGGCATCTCTGAACTAAAACACTATTCTCTAAATGTTAAGTTTCACCAAAGTGACATTCAAGAAATTCCACACTTAGAACGTTTCAAAATTCAAAAAAATAACATCTTTTAAGCACTCACTTTTAAACACTAAACTAAAGTTAATTAAACAATAAACTAAAATTTTATAAAATATTTTTCGATCATTAAACTGCAAACTTCAGAATTTGTCATCTTTGTTTCTTCTGCTACGTATATAACATCAAGAACGTAATTAGATAATACAAATATTTAAACCTTAAAACCTAATATCGAATAGACCGACGTTATTCCCTAAAAACAAATGCAGTACCTTGTGGTATGGAATCCATTAATTTTTGTAAAGGGTCTTGCGGACTATAATTTTAGTACAGCACAAGGCTATCTGTGATGAGTTTCGGGATTGAATGCATCGCTCAGCATATTTACAGAGTTGTTCAATAAGGTCCAAAACTGGACGGCAGAAGGTGGATCTCTTCCGTTGTTAACTTACGAGAATAACTCCTCAACTAGACCATCTCCAATTGTCTTTTTGTAAGAACGTTATCTGCTGTCGGAAAATAATAGCCATGAGGAAGTGCAGGTGACGAGCGGTACGTTAATAAACAATCCTGCCGGGATGATTGTCTCTATAAGTGTATATCTACTAAAGCTGACCAATGTAAACACGTTCCACAACATCGTGTGTCACTACTGGCCTGTGACTGCCTTATTTGACAGTGGGGGTAAACGGGCACCCGAGGTATAAAGCATAGAGGTACAATCGGGTCATAATGTTGCAGACCCACCCACTCATGAGCTTCATTATCCAGGGAGATGTAATGTCTATCATATTCGAACGGAATTCGGGAGGTGGATTGATTACCACACCAGGACAATGAAAGTTTCAAGTTCCCCGATAGAAGTTACGTGGATGACCAGTATGACGTACAAGGAAATTCAAAATTTATTTTCTGTTTGCTTTGACTATTCGATCAGCTGAAGAGTTTGGAACTCAAAATGGAATTTTTAATTATTGAGTAAGCAGACAAGTTGCTTCAAGTTTAGGGAGGGCGTCCCTTTGAGAGTGTCGTCAGATATGTATTTGAATTACCTTTCTCCATACACTTTAATCTCCAAAGTTCGTAAACTATTATGTTTGGCGAAATAAGTAAAATATGATAATATTTAATAATGCGTTTATTTGGAAAGGGTGTATCGTTAATATAAACACTGAATACCATAATTTAGACTTTCACTATGATATCTGTAAAATAAATTATAAATATAGTGTTTTAATTTGTATTTTTCAATTTGTGTTTTCAGTTAATTAAATAAGATTAACGCCTTTGGCTAGGCATACATATGGGTATAAAGATATTTTTAGCTCTTCTGTTAAAGAGAGGAAACCTTCTTAGCTTTGAGAAAATTTGAAAACAGATATTTCTCAAAACTTTCCATGAATCCTTTGTTCAGAACTTAAGAAAGTGAATACTCAAGAGACACATATAGCGTATTAAATCCGTTTATTCTGTGGTGTACTAAGCACAACGTTTCGCACTTCACTGGGAAATACCATATACCATACCATTAAAGAAATTGCTATGGTATAAGTAGAAAGTTATGTCAGATGCATCCCAAGAAGTATTTTTTATTTTTGTTTCGAGTATCTGGGAATTATGAAACATAGAAACAACGTCTGACTCACGCTTACTTGTCTGACTGCACTGGAGGAATCTCTCCGGTGTACATTGCAAGGGACATTTCGTCCCTATCCATAACGAGCGCAAGGTCATCTAATGTGCCATAGGTGGCGATTCACTGTGACCTGACGTCTTACCATTGACCTTTCTACAAACTAAAATTAATATGTGGTCAGTGGGTTCTCACTATGTTGAACGTGAAAACATTCGGATAAATATATATTTGCCAGAAGAATGGACCACCCATAGAGAATGGAGATTTTAGACGAATACCAAGGACCATCAAAGGAACCATGATAAAGCCACGTTGTACATTGGTTAATGGATTTTGAAAGCATGCTTGAGTGACATGGAAGATACAGGATCCAGACAGACCGCTGTGAAGGAAACTTTGGAAGACCTTCATCCAACAATGAATTGATTATTGTTGACAATGATGTGATGATGACATATCATCGTCATGAAATTCCAGTTCCATTATTTGATTGCCTCACAGCTCAAGAAAGCAAAATTTCTAATTTAAATTTCAGGGCATTGAAATCTTAAGGTTTGCAAAATAAGCAAGGAAGTGACGCCGTTAATTTCGTTTTCAGTCAAAACTAAGGTCTCACAGAAATCCTTAAAAAAATTTTAGTCCAAGTTCATAATAATATACATTTTACATGGTGATAAAAATCCAAATACATAGAAAGATGTGTAACCAAAAGCATAAAATCTTCTTAATTCCTTACAATTTTTCGAGATGCATTTTTAGGAGGGTATATTGGGGATATTCTCGATAATAGGATATCTTAGTTTTTGAAATAGCACGTCTGCTTGCACCAACAGGAATTATGCGCCTGTATGCTTTTCAAAATTGTAACCGTTGATGCAATTTACAAGAACCCAAATGTTTGATATATCGCACGCGAATTCTTTATTATTTTCTGTAAAGTAGTTAAATCGAAAGTTTAAAATCATAAGACTCTTTAATTCAAGAACACTGTGAGCACACGTCGAAACAATCGAAGTGGTACGGCCTCTACATGCCTTCGGGTAGATTCAGAAGATTGGTAAGTGAGTTGCGCATGATTTAACGGATCATAGTGTTGGTCAACGATTGCGCATCTTTATATTCCTGATGAAGAGGTTTCAAGGGAAGAATTTCTTGTGGGCAGTTTTCACCAGGAATCAGAAGTGGGTCCGTTGCAAAAAATCCCGTACGCAAGCGATCCTTGGTCGACCCAGGGCAGCAATAAACATCCATGCAAACAGGATACAAACGAAAAAAATGTGCTGTTGTGTGTGCAGTGAGATATGCATGTAGTGCTGTACTTCGAACTATTGAAACCGTGCGAAACATTTACTGCACGACGATACAGCGAACAGTGGATGAAACTGAACGCCACAATCGAGCAAACCCCCAATGGACAGGTAAAGGACGCCGCCCAGTCATCCTCTTTTACAATAATGCCAAACCACATGACGGTGCTACCACGAAATCAACCCTTAAACAGTTTCGCAGGGTGGTTTCACCGCACCAGGCTTACTCCCCGGACATTGCACCCTCAGACATCCATGTGTTTTTCTGTGTGAAATATGCCCTAGCCCAACAGCGGTTCACCGTATTTCCGGAGGTGGAAAATTTCATCACTGCGTTCTTCAGCTCAAAACCCGATTCCTGATATTACAGGGGCGTTCATTTGTTGCCTGAAAATGGCAAAAGTCATCGATGCTAATGGCCAATATTTCTTTGAATAAATGTATACTGGTTTCCTGATTGTTCCGGTCTCCTTTCTCTTTAAAACAGCGGAAGCTTTTGCTTTCCCTAATATTTTATTTCAGACTCTGGAAGCAACGATTTTCTTAAGACGATCGTTGCTTTTCTAACATTTCGTTTACCAAAAATTAATATACTTTAATCAAAATAATTTTATGAACGGTTTGGGATGTATAAGTGTAGAATTTCTGTTAGCTGAGGTTTTTAACTTATTGTTTTAGTCTTTCAACTAATAAGAATTTGTATTTACTTTAAGGAGTCTTATACAAATTAATGTTCCAGGGATTCAGGGAAAGTGAATATTTCAAAACACAATTTTCCTTTCCTAATTCATTGGGAAACATTAAAGTGAATAAATTTGGTATAGCACTTTACACACATGTGGTTTAGCATTTGACACGGTAGTGGGGAGAAATTCAAATTCAAAAGTCAAGAAAAACGGAAGACATCCAGAGTATCATAAAGTACATTTCGATCTTCCTCTGCCTTAATGCGATTATATAAATATCTAAAAGGATGTCTTCCCCAAATGTCTTAACGTTAATTATATTGATATTCTGCATTTCTAAAATCACCCAACCAACTGTAAAACTTGAATACACACTACTGAAGATGATATAATTTCCTACATATTCTCCGCATCCTGTGTGATTTCTGACTTTCAATGAATAAATATTGTACGCACAGTTTCGCCTTTTTCATAAAATCGGTGCAAACGTAAAACTGTATTACCAACCAATTATGTATCAGAGATTTCGTGCGTTTAACAGTAATTACTTAGGAAGTTTAATGATTCTTTCTCGCAGCAAGGAAAAAATATTCCAATTGTAGCAGAGAGAGAAAGAAATTGACCAGAAAACAGGACAGAGAAGGTGGTGTTACAGTTTCTACTAAGTTAAGGAAGTATTATTTTTTATTTACGAACTCCTTGCAGTATCAGTTGATAAAATACTGTTCTCCACATTTCAGTACAGACTGCGGCACTGGTCAAGGCACTAAGCAAAATGTCCATGAGAACGGTAGATGATCCCTAGGATAGAACTATTTCTCCAATGATGAAGATAGTGAATTGCCTGTGTAGACAAGGAATTCATTTGGTACAGTGACCAGAAATCAACCGATTATTTAAGTAGAAACAAAATGTAGCATTTTCTGTAAATTTAATTAAGATTTAGTTAAAAACATATTCTATTGTACTGTAAATGTTTTTCAAATGTCCCAATATATTTTTACGATATATTGAGTGTAAATAAAAATTGAACTGCAAAAGGACAGTAAAATTACAGAAAGAACGTTTTTGTAAATTCACCACACTGTGAATACTCAAAAACGCATATTGCGTAATAAATCCGTTTATTTTTGTGGTATAGTAAGCTTCGTAAGTGTTTCGTACTTGTGTTGTAGTTTGAGTGAACTACTACGGTTTCAAACGATATTACAAGGTAAAAACACTTTAATGTAAAAGCACCATAGTTAGAAACTTTACATAAAAGTTAAAATTACACAAGAACTTTCGAATTCGCATCGGACTCTTCGTCAGGTTTGGGTCATGTTATGCGAACAATGGGTTAAATACATCGAAAGAGGGATATGACGAATATTGTCATGAAGGGCATGCGCAGTATTGGTGTATCACCGTGACACAATTCATAGAAACGTGATAGCATTTGTTGTCAATTAATATCAGAATTTTTGTAAGTCACTCTGAAGTAAATATTTTCAAGGGTTAGGTACATCACACGGGATATCGTCATTGCAACACTGTTGCTGATGGGCAAAGATTTGCAGGCTTTCAGTAAAGTGAGTTAAGTTTCTTTTATTTTTGAGTAGTTACTATAGTTGTTTCGCCCCACAAAGTTTGAAACGCTTCTTCACGAAGTAGGCGTGACATTGCTGTGTTGTATATCTGGTTTTTGTGTCATATTTATTTTCCATCAGGCGAGTCTTCAGATTACGGGTCGTCGAGCCTATATATATTTTGTCTTTCTTCCCGAGTTCGATTGCTTCCAGTGGAGTTACATAAACTCCATGTCTGTCCTGCATTTTTGGTATAGTAAGCACAAAAAAAGAGGCTTTTGTTTGTTCTTGTTCAGTTTGTTTGTACATTTCATATGAAAAAACTTGAAGTTCTCTGGAAAGGCGGATGCATTCCGTTGTCCTTTTCTGTTTCTTGACGATAATTGATATGTCACTAAGGGCTTCTTTATTTCGGTGAGGTCTGAAAGAATCTTACTGACAAATCATTTTGCTTCTAGTTAATTGATTGATAACTGTCACTGGTATTTATTTTCTTTAAAGAATTGCGTAAATAGGTAAGCGCCACGTCGAGATTTTCTATCGTGCGTTTCTTCCATTGCGATTTTCAAATCCTTTGCAGAACAATGTGCATGCAGGTCAAATTTGGAAGAATAAAAATTATTTTCCCGATCTACAATCTGGAAATGTGTTCAAAAGAAAAGGAGGAAACCTGTATATGCCACAAACAAAAGACAGTACAGAATAAGTTTTCTCGAAAGAATATCTCGTTAATATTTACGAAAAACAAGCATATAAATTTAAATATTATCATTACAGGCGTTGGTATTATTACAAAATCATGTATTCGACGTTGACCTAAAGACGTTCCTGTTTTCTAAGAGATGAAAGTTTTTAAGACAATTCTTATACACTAGGTTTTAGACACATTGTGTGACAGTTGATACACGATCACCAGTTCCTAATAATATGTAAAATGAGCGTTACTAAAAAACTCCATTTTTAGGATCCTACTTTAGAAATATCTACTTAGAAACATTTATTACGTTTTTGCGGAAATGTTCGTTTTGCAATGACGTAAGTTGTGCCCTGAAAGCAGTTTTTTTTTTTTTTCGGTTGGAGGTTTAACGACCACCGTGAGCAACTCAATGGGCTATAAGCAGTCGCCCGTCCCTAATTTAGGGTCACTGGTTCCAGGGAAGGGAGAGAGAGCCAGTGCCGTAAGACAAACACAACATCCATGCCTGACCGGGATTCGAACCCGGACCCCTTACGGACGAATGATCAGAGGCCAGCGCCTTAGACCACTGCGCCACCGGGGCGGCTGAAAGCAGTTTAAGCAAAAATAAAATAAAAAAACTACTTCCCATGAATAGAGCGTAAGAAAGAAAGAATAAAAACCTGTCACATTCGACCAACTATTGGTGCCAATTCGCTTTGATGAATCAATTCTCTCGTGTGTCATTGGACACTCGGCATTTGCTGCAGTTTTAGCCTTAACTTTCACATTCAGGAACAGAAAAGGTATGAATGTTCAAAGCATGATATAAATTTTAAAAAATAACGTTTTTCAGATATCAGGACATTTCGAACTTGTTCCTTAATACGTCTTTGAAAGACAAGAAGCAATGATGAATATATATCAAGTATTTAAATGTCTTCCAAAAATGCTGATGCTAAATTCCTGCGTTTTTAACTCTCAATTTACTTGTTGCTTGAATTTTAGCGCAAAGTTTTCTTACATTTTATGGCCTCCAGGTTAAGTGTAGTGAGCAAATTTGAGATCTGTGTTTTTCAAATTGTAAGGCAAACACTATTAAACCGCGAATGGAAGAGTAGGGAGTGTGTTGTTACACAGAAAAAAAAAACGATCGCTGTTGAAAAGGTTTTATAAATAATCAACAATTAGAAAGTATATGTAAAGACGATAATACAAATCACAGATGCGAAACACAATTTGAGTGTTAGGATAGAAAATAAACTACGTGAATCTGAGGTCATGTCTTGTGCGTATCCAGGTTGTGTTATCTGACTACTGATCCCACGCTGAAGTCATCCGACAAACGGAAATGCAGCTATTTTAACACAGCATTTCTAATAGTACGACCCTTTTCGTCAGGCGCTGTGCAGCATAACCCACTACTATATTATACAAAAAGTGGTTTAGTTTAGAATTTTTGTTTGTTTCGAGTCCTGTTACAGGAGTTGCTTAAAAGAACTATTCAGAAAAGGGGTTAATTAAGTATTTGAATTTATGATTAAAATAATAATTTTATGAAGAATATACTGCAAACTCTTTGCAAAGTATTTCGCTTTGACACACAATAAACGATTTGTTTCAAGAACCCATCACGAAGGAATTAGGTACCGAAATGTATTCATAGTTAAAATGTACTTCTACAATATAAGGTGAAATGTTTTATTACGTAAAATTACTGCTGTAAACAAGACTAAAATTACATTAATATCAAATTCAAAGAAGTTTGAAATGATGATCCTGGGTTTCAGCTGGATAAAGTTCTTTACGTGGTCATAAATTTAAATTCTGCCGCAAAGCATTTCCATTTTTATTCGTTATTGCATATTTTTCACCGAAATCCCAATCGCACGAACAGCTTCAAATAGATTCCTGATCCCTGTAGGTACTTGCTTCCCTTAACCTGAAAATGGCAAAGAAATGTCTGATGTTTATACGAACGGTCTCAATATAGAACTTTTTGTTTTAGGTATTTCTAAATAAACAATTATAGTTCTAACTCATGATTAATTATTTTGTAGATTGAAAGGCAGTCGCGAAAGCATAGATTCCATTTATCGAAATATTATGTTTCACATCGCTGTGTTCAGGTTTCACAGTAGCCCAAAAAACACTAGAGTTTAAGTTGTATTTCTGGTGTAAATTCTTTTTTCTTTCTGTGGTCCAGAGATATAAATATTTTTTTTGTGATCTAGATTTTCTGAATGAAATCATCTTTAATTCCGACTTGTTTACATTTTAGAAGTACTTGAACCGTTTTAATCACCAACGAATTGAATTCACGTCAACACAATTCACTCGATTTTGCCTTAGGATATATACAAATGCATTTTTAATCTACAAAACTGTTTGCAGAAAGAGCGATTTTAATGACATTATACCAGTTTTTAAGTAACAAAAAAATCCATGTTATACAACAGAAACAAACTTAAACTTAATGGTAACGAAATATACTACAATCAAACAAAATATTACTCGAAATTAAAGAATACTTAGCATCAATTTTTTCATTATAATAAAGGATAAGCCTTGTTCGGTTCTAAGTTTTACGTTCTCATTTTCCTCATTACCTGGTAATATAGAAAAAATATCCGTATATTAGAAACTATTCTGATTAACGTAACAGGCAGGATTACCAGTTTCGGTGCATTTACAGGAAGCAGATCTTCATGTTCCGAATATTACACCTTGTAAATTTGATTCTGTTTTGCCACTAGATATCTTTGCACATCTCGTGGAAACGAAGAAATTCTCCAAACATTGCACTGCTGATGAACTCACTGCGAAGTTTCGTAAGTTGAAAGCAAACGAACCTGGAATGGCAATGATTTGCACTGAGTGATGAATAATTATTACCGCTATTAAAAGTGGATTCGGCCCACTTACCACGTGATTTCCGAGACGGCGCGATTACTCGCCTAACGAGCATATACGTATAATGTGTGGATAGAGGAGCATGCAGAAGTAATCGGAGCGTGATGGGTAAACGGATGGATTTATCTTACACTGAGAAAAAATTATAATGTGAAAGCTTAAAGAGCGGATACCTCGGGAAGCTTATGGAAGCTTAAAGAGCGGATTCCCATACCGCTGAATTCGTGTGTTGTTTGCGAGCCCAATAGTTAAATTGTATCAAAACCGGACTGAAATTTGTCACCCGGTGGGAAAACTGCACAGCACATTCAACGGATAATGTGCGGGATGAGCTCCGGGTCTAATGACTCATACAAGCCAAGAGAAGCAGCACTGTCCAGCGATTGACTACCGACTACAACAGCGATCAACCCGGAAGATTATCTCTCACTGCCATACGTCGGACGTATGGTCTGATTGTCTGTAACAAGAGATGATCCCAACAACACTTCCTTAAACATGGTTCATCGCGCAAAAGACTCGCTTGTTGAAAGATCATGCAAGTTGAACATTGGACGACTGATACCAAGTGTGGTTTTCCGACGATTTGCGTTTTTACTTTCAAAGTCCACGGGATGCGCACCTGTTTGCTACAAACAACATGAGGCACTCGATCCGTCCGGCATGTATCCCAAGTGTAAGGTTGTGGAGGCGCGTGCATGTTTTGGAGTATGTTTACCTGGCAGGAACTTTCACCCTTGGTGCATGTTGAATAACATGCGAGTAATGCCAACAATTGCGAATTGGTTACTGACTCTGTTCATCCAGCAGTGTTGCACTTTATCCCCGAATATCGACGGAGTCTTCCAATATCGCAATGCGCCGAGCCATAGATCCAATATTGTGCAGGAATTGTATGAGAGAAACAGTTCAGACATGCAGCATATCGATTGGCCTTCGAATTCCCAGCATATTAATCCAACAGAGCACTTTTTGTACGCTATAAAACATGCATATCAGGCATCTTGATACACCAACCACATCCATACCTGCATTGAAGGCCGCATTACACTAATGTCGGTCGGAAATACTTCCCAACTGCTTCCAGCATTTATTGAATCGATGTCACGGTTGATTGCCGCTGTACTGAGGTCGAAATGAGAACCTACGAAGTATTAGGTAGGGGGTCATAATTCAGTAATCACTCACTATATAATCTAAAAGAAGGTTTCTTACATAGTCATGCATGAATTCCTTTGAAAGACGATATCAACCCTCTGTGTGTCTATGTGTGAAAATTCATGTGTTACAAATAACAGAACAATTTTAAAGATATAACTTCCTAACAAAAATATTTGGCGTTCGGTATTCCATAATGTATGCAAAGGTTTCACCTAAATTGCTGTATATTAATGCTGTTGGATATTTTCCACTTAATGGAACTTTTCAGTATTTTGCCTCTATAATTAATTATGAATATTTCTTGAAGAGTGCACACATTATTTCTTCAGTGCAAAGGGTTTATCAACGTACTGCGTGAAATAGAGGTTTAGATGGAATCTGAGTGTAACCGAATTAAATGTGAACGGCGCAAATTAAGCAAGTCATATAAAGCAGACTACATTACTCATGGAGACATGAATACTCCGTAGGTTAGTTATGCTTATACCTGAAACATATGTAAAACGTAGATGCGCCGGTTGTATGAAAACATTTTCATGGACCGAAGCGATGAAGTTCTGAAGCATGAAAAAATTGAACAGAAAGACCTTGCACATTATTACTTGTCTTTTGATCGTTTTTTTTGTTTGCCCCAGAAACAAAGGGGTATGCAAAACTCAATAACTGATATTGTTTATTTCAGTGCTGATCCGAATATTTACATAATTCTCAGATGAAGAAATCTGTGTTTTTCATGTTTTATTATGCGTGTTCTATATATTTATTTATAATAAAAATCCCCTGAACGTAACTGCTAGAATATGTTTGTAGTGTTTACATGATTCTACTTCTGACAGCGTTAGTTATTCACGTGACAAGGCGCATGTTACATTTAGAGGCTTTGCAGGAACTAACATTTCACGATAATAGCTTTTCAAACATGACGAAATATGTCGACGTTTTTCGACGATTGGTTACTATGGTGAAACATTCTTTGTCGGTTTTTCAAGAAGGTTATCTAAATTAATCGAAAACTCAAATCGATAACATCGTAGAGAGATGATACATAGCACGTTTTCCACAAGAATAAAGCTAAAATGTAAACATCGTTAAAACAGAAACCGAATAAACTAAAATTTTACCAAACATATACCTCACGCGCAAGGCATTGTAAAACCGAACTATGCATCCTATATTTTCTCCATCAGAAGGATATGCAGAGCGAAATTTAAAAAGAAGGATGTTTCATACGAACTCCTCACTGCTTTTGACACGAGACCATCATCACGCTCTACTCATATTGCCAAAGAGAGAAGCAGTTGGTGAATAATGTATAGAGTATTATAGATATTAACTTTTTCCCCTATATTCAGAACTTCCTTTTTTATTTCTAAACGTTCACATACCTTCTGGTAGTTTTTTACGAGGCAGAATAAAACTACAAATGTTGTGCCGGTGAAATAGAAGCGAAAAGTTAAAATTTGAGTTCTTGGTATATGTTAAATTTAAAGTATACTAAAACTTAATTTTGCGCGAGAAAAAACAAGCAAAAATGTTAGACGTTCAGGTTGTCAACGAAAGTTGAACGATAATCCAGAGATTCGTTGCACATATTTGTTTGTAAGTACTTCTGTCGTCTCTCTGACAGCAGCTCCAGTTTTGGGTGTGTACGTGGCAAATAACCCATCGAGATCAGTATGGCGTCATCGAGATTGTCTTCTTTTGAAATGGCTGTGTCCATAGCTCCATTTTTTTACAACGCTTTCGGGCCGGAGCCAATAACCTTTAATTAATTATTATGTTCCGATTTACCGATCCGTTGGTTGGTAAAATCTTATGTTCCAATTCTTATGTTCCATTTACCGATCCGTTAGCTGTAGCTCTCTTGCGATTGAATGCATCGTTATAAATGTGGAATTTGTCCAGTAGCCAGCGGTTTTGTGAGTCGTCAGGTTCTGCGTGTGAAATAACGATTGAAATCTGAAACCCCAGAGGTACACACTGGTACGAAAAGAGTTACAATTACTAGTTTATATAATTTAAGTGAAGGGGTAGCCACTGACTCTGAGAAAATCAGAACCGTACAGGAGTGGCCGCAGCCGAGGTATGTCCATAAATACGTAATTTTATTTATTTATTTTCGTATTACCGTAGGTATTTCTAAGGTTTCTCGATGATCGCCATGTCCTTCCGCCGATTAAACGACCTTGTAACGGACGCGTGACGCTGGTAGAAATCTGTCAACAGATATTTGAAAATTTGAAAGATGATTTTAATAATTTGATAATTCTAACAGCCAGGTGTTCATACAAACCATATTGAGAGGGTCCTAGTTTTAAGACGCAACTTCGAAACGAGCGCTTTGGGAAATCGAAAGCTTCCTTTGAAGTGAGCTGTGTGATGAATAAATTTTGACAAGGTCATTATTGCCTACGTTTCTGTTAATAGCAGTTATTTTATTAAATTCACATTACACTCTGATCGAAGGTCGAACTGTTAGAAATGTTCCAAATAATGCATATTTCTTTATTTATTTGACAGCTGATAACTCAAATTTCATATGTTTTTTAGCTCATGAATAAGCTGTTCTTAATTCTGTATTACGTGGAAATAAACTTTAGGATTACAACGAATAAAAATTCGTCAAATTTCTGTTGCACACGTTTGTTCAATATAGAGAAGTGACATTCTGGTAGAGTACATTTTTGTGTTACACACATCAGTGACGAATACTGCATTAAGCCTTACGCCAACTGAAACACCCCGAAATTAAATCTAATTATATACTGCCATTATATCAAACATAGGTGCTAAACGAGTTAATAAAAAAACATGACCTAGATTCGAATTAAATATGCATAAAATACATAACATAAGAACCAAAAATAATAAATCTGACGAAGACATAAACATCAATTGAGATGATGAATATTTTCAATCTAGGTAACAAGTGGGATGCTGGCGAATATTGAATTACATCAAATGTTTCCGCATATTAGATCGAACTATAAGTGACTTTTAGGTAGGATTGTTTGCAACTATTCAGCATCTCAACTGTTGTTCATGTCTTCATCAGATTTATTATTCTTGGTTCATATGTGATATATACATATATATATATATATATATATATATATGCTTGCTGTGAAGCCCGCTGAGAAAAGAATACAACGGATTCTAGAAATCACTTACTGCTATTCAAGCGTTTATGAACGACGGTGGAAAATATCTTTTGTATTCAATATTTTTTGTAAATTAGTTCTCGAAATCTGGAAGTAGTTTTCCTTGTTCGTGCCCATGGACTACTATAACTGTGACATCAAACCGTCAAACTCTTGACAATGCAACATAGAATTATGCATATCTAAACACTGGTTCAGGAAGGTGGATACCTACTTTCTCCAGTGTTTGACCTTGAGACTTATTAATGTTCGCAAAAAAGGCGAGTTTTACAGGGAATTATCGTCGTCTTCATGTGAATGGGATGTCTATATCAGTAGGTGCGAGGTCAATTCGCGGAATAAAAACAGTTTTACCACATGCCGAGCCTCTGTGAGTACTTCTTCAATGATCAAATTGGGTTTTAGTTCTTTAATTCCATTGCTTAAACCAATGTCTTGTTTTATTGCATAAACCACGTTATGTATTCAGGTTTCTCAGGAGCACGATAATAACTCCAATCTTCAACTTCAGTCTGTGAAGTGGATTTCCTGATGGAGTTTGCTCACTTAAAAACGCTATAGGATAATACAGTTCAGTATTTTCTATTATTTCCTCTGGTAGTCCCTCCGCTGTTTCATCGGTACCATCAGCAAATCGTAAAAGCCATTCATTGAATGATGAATAAACAGATCGAACATTACTTTTGAGTCTTAAGATCTCAAACCTCTCCCATGATTGGTTGAATTTAATGCTCGCTTCGAGTATTTTTGTTCTGTCATCATGTTTGACAACGGGAAGAGTTTGTCTAAAGTCTCCTCCCAGTAAAATGACTTTTGCACCAAAACCTTTCTGCTTTCTCATAACATCTTTCAGTATTCGGTCAACTGCAAGTAAAGCAGTACCGGGGACCGTTGTAGCTTCGTCCGAAATGACGGCTTTCGGAGATCGAATGATTTTAGCGTCGGTGGAATAAATCTTTATATTCCATGTAGATGTTTCATTTAAAGATGGAACTAACTTAAATTGGTTAAAATATGTTTTGCCACTTTCTAAGAGATTAGCAGCGATTCCTGTGGATGCAGCAGGCAAAGCAATATTTCCTTCTCCACGGATAATGCTGAGGAGGGTTTAATACAAATAAGTTTTTTCTGCGCCCCTGGCCATTAAGGAAAAAACATCTACTGTGTGAGGAAGATCATCATTAGTGGTTGCTGACATAATACTCTCATACAATGATTTTTGCTCTGCATTTAGAGTGCTCTCTATTTCTGTAGCTCTTTGTCTTTCTGCAGTACTGTCGTAATAAACATCCGGATTTTGAGGAATGTTACTTGGTGTAATTGGAAGATAATATTTATCGCATGAGCTGTTTATAGTTTTGAAAGTGTCGTAAATCTCTTGAAGGGCGAAATTTAAGCAATGCTCACAATCCTCAGTATGTCCAATGTTATGTCTGTGTGAAAATTCTTCCCAAAGATAGGATTTATATTTTTCAAACAATTCTAGTGCATTGGGTGGTAAAACAAAGATAAGAATCTATGCAAATAAATCTCGTAGTTGTCGAGGCATGCTGCAAACTGTTGCTTTATCTAAGCGTTTCTCCCGTATTTCATCATTCTTAATTAAACCTTTCTGCAATGCAGCTTCTTGGAAGGCATCATATGAAATTCCATTGACTGTTCTTAAATCTGTAAAGCTTTTCGCTCCAGAGAGATAAAGCAGCCGTAGTCTCAAACAAAATATTTCTGGATCAGAGCGAAGGTTGACTGAATACATTCTTCCAATCACATTATCTCCACCACGGTTTCGTTGGACCCATTGTCTTTCTTTTTGATTGAACATATAATGTCCTGGCACCTGGCTATATGAAGTGATTGGGCATTTTCATTGACCTCATTTATTTTAAACGATGCTGTCAGGATTGTATCTCTTTGAGCATTATGAACAACTGCATTTGGATCATTGTTTAAACGCTCCGGATTAAAGGTAATGTTCGGTTCTGCAGGAAGCTGAACAGATAATCTAACTATTGTATGAGATTGCTGCTGCATATCATAACCAATTATTCGCCACGTTGTCTCAGGTGCGCTAACGTATCGGGAATCAACATGACTTTTTACTTCGTCGTATTTGGTGTTGTGATATGTTATATACACATTTGCACAGTCATGACCTTTGTATACGTACTTGAAAATGGTTTTTCACGCTTTTCACAGTAGCGTACAACACGACAATAATGTGGCAATTATAATTCAACAAACGATACGGATTATAAGGAACAATCCAGCTGTTATCAATAATTTTACTATGTACAGTCGTGGTTGCGCCATTCTTTCTGCGGCGATATAAAGGATACCCGCCTTTTTTAGCTACTGTTTGATTTTAAAAAGACTTAGGAAATTACTTGGTACATTTGCCATCTACCATACAGTGTGAATTGTGATTATTTTACAATTCATACGCGTTAAGAACTGAAACAAAAAGAAACAAAATGAAAGAAACTCCTGAGCTTTCGGTGTCTAATGCTGATCCGTATGTTGTGCGCAGTGCGTCATCTGCGCCACACATTCTAACACAAGGATAACTGAACCATATTTTTCGTGATCTGCATATATCCTATTACAAAGCCGAGTTACTAGGACCAAGGTTTCTACAAGTAACCTCCTAAAGCTGAATGTCCTAGTGACTTCGTTTTGCACCCGTCATGAGCAGTTTGCACATTACTTCTGAAAGGAAAATAGCCTTGTTTTCTGGTACGATGTAAATGGCCAGATGAATGACCTCCGCATCAAACATGACCCGTACGATTGGCGACAGTCTATTGTCAACGACGTAAACATCATTGTATGGATTTGATTGAAAACTTTAACGAATATATTTCTGAGATTTTAGACAGCCAGGTATGGATGCAAGACTATTTTTCTGGTGTGTAAGGTTTCGGGCTACCAGATTTCTTCACAATAAAAGAAAAAGAAGAAATTATTGAACTCTCCTGTGATGAAACACTCATATCCAGTTTCAAGAAAACATCTTTCAAAGGCTTTTGGGGCCGCCACGGTGGCCCAGTGGTCTAAGCGATGGCCTTTGATCATTCGTCCGAACGGGGTCCGGGTTCGAATCCCGGTGAGGCATGGATGTCGTTTTTGTCTTACGGCACTAGCTCTCTCCCTTCATTGGAACCAGTGACCCTAAATTAGGGACGGGCGACTGCTTATATAGCCCATTAAGTTGCTCACGGTGGTCGTTAAACCACCAATCAAAAAAAAAAAAAAAAAAAAAAAAAGGCTTTTGGTTGCAGAGACCGAACGAGTTTCTACATATCGCTGACCGTGTCATGAAGTTAATGGTGCCTTTTTCTGCAACGTATCTATGTGAGAGTGATTTTTCATTAATGGTGCAACTAAAAAACAAAACCGCAATAGGCTAAATTTGAAGCAGGACCTCCGCTTGAAAATATCAACTGGACACCCAGACATCAAAAAGCTCTGTAAAGCACAGCAGGCACACCCCTTTTACTGAAAAACCTTAAGGATTCACAATCTCTCAACTCCAGAGTAGGAATTTTGATTAGAAACATTACTGTCCGGTTTTTTTGTTCATTATTTTTGAACGATTTTTGAAAATCAGATTTTTTCGCAGACTTTTCTTAATAAAATTATGTTTGTTTAACAGGTCATAACGATTCTCAATAAGCAATAATATTAAGATAATAAAAGTAGGATTTTTTAAATACACTTCTGTGCAAAAATTAAGGCCGAGACGGTTTTTCGAATGTAACGTCATGCAGAAGTGCTTTACATCGACTCAAATCATACCATAAGATCCCCAAGATGTAAGAATATGGGACAAGTCAGTAAAACAGTCCAAACAAAGAATCCAGAGGATACAAAGGCACTTTATTGAAAAGGTAGCTTTGAGCACAACTAGACAGAAGACAGAAACGTCCATGTGACAGGGAACTGCCAAGAAAAATCCAGTCTTTAGTAGGGGATATGATCACCCCTAACTGAGTTGCAGGACTTACAACGTCTGTCCATGCTGAGGACGAGGTTCTTAAGGAGCTGTTGAGGCATCATGGCACATTCCTCTTGTAGCGCTAATCGCAGCTGCGGAATCGTTGCTGGCTGTTGGTAACTTGCTGCCAAGCGTCTGCCGAGATGGTCCTACTCGTGTTCGACGGGATGTAGGTTCGGAAACCTTGCGGGCTAATCCATGAGTTAAATCTCTTTATTCTCCAACAGCTCTGCGACATCCACTGTACGATGAGGTGCAGCGTTGTCGTCCATGAAGAAGAACTCAGGACTCATAGCACCTCTAAAAAGACGCACGTGATGCAGGAGAACCTCGATACAACAGCGTACACCAGTGACTGAACCTCCTTGGAAGATGTGGAGGTCAGTACTTCTACCAAGCGTGCTACCACCCAAAAAGAGAGCTCCGCAGCTTCCAAACCGTTCCCTTTCGATGATGCTGGACGTCTGATTGGGTGTTTCCTGCTTTCTTCAGATGTGTATACGTCGAGAATCGCTGGTCAGTCTAAATCGGCTCTCATCCGTAAAGAAAACTCGACCCCATTGCTGATGTCTCCAGTTCTTGTGTTCCTGGCACCACAGAGACCGCTGTCTCCGATTAGCAGGTATAAATGGCGCACACCGTACTGGTCGTCGTGAAGATATACCACCTTTGTGCAGCCTCCTGGACACGGTAAAACGCGATAATGGACATCCAGTTCTCTGTTGCATGTGCCTTGTGATTTCTCCCGCTGTCTGCCGTCTATCTCTTCTCGCCTGTAGGACAATACACCGGTCGTCCGCCGCCGTGGTTGGTCGTGGACGACCACTGATAAACTCTCGGACAGCTGTTAATGTCGTTTGAAATGATCTCCAAGCTCGCAAAACGATGCTGTTTCCGATCCCGAACTCCTCGGCCACACTAGTCACCCTTTGGCCTTTTTCCAACTACCCAATGACGCGACTTCGGGTAACGTCATCCAGATATCGTCTACTGGATGACCTGTTGGTTATATCACACGGTGGCAGCAACTCGACGTCGTTCAAACCAATGTACACCGTGCAATAGCATTCTCCGAATTGCTGAGCGTACACCGCCCATGTGCTTTATACCCTTTCGACACTCCCCCCTACGCCATGCTGCATATATGCGCATGCCCTACCGTACCGGACCATAGTCTATCTCCTGTGTGGTCTTTCGGTCCGTTCTGCCTCCTCATTCCGCTGTTATGCTAATTTATCCTCTTCGTCCTTAATTTTTGTACACAAGTGTAGCTTCGCCTCATTTCAAATATTTTTATTACAGTTGTGTTTTTTTTTCAATAGATTAAAACTGCTAGAATAATTTGCTAGGTATTTAATAAAAAAATTTAAACCTGTCATTTGGGGAAATTTCATTGGGGATACATTACACATTTAGTCATGGCCAATGGGTACAATCTAAAAGAAGTTTAAGAACCACTGCTCTATACGAACAACTTTCCGTTTGGAGATTGTATTTAAAAACCTAATATTAACCATTTTCGGGATCAATCATACACGTGGACATGCCTCAAGACACTTTAAAATTACCTGAGTCCCAAAACATATCCTGAGTTGTTTGGAACACGTTCTGTGTGGTGTCACGGTAACATACTTGAACTTAAATTATGAGATACGGATGCGATTCCGGTTTAAGGACGACATAATTTTTAAGTTTTTGGAAGCATGTCCACTTGCATGATATATTTGTCACCCATCTTCCTGTAATATCTATTTGACAGAGTTCCAATATTTAAATTGACGCAGTACCTAATTCCCATAAAATATAGAACGCTTCGCGTATATTGTCAGTATTGAGAAATACGTCAAAGCTAATATATTTTGAAAGGTGTTATAGCTAAAAACCCGTTTAAGATAAAATTTTCATGAAATGCCTTGCGGGAATTAAAATAATGCATTGAAATATAGAAAATGTATTTCTAAATCTCGATGACTTTTGATCATAGGACCATAAGTACTGTGGATCCTGATGAATTTTGATTATCATTTCGCAGTGTTAGTGAGAACAACTCCGATACACTGTAAAAAATAAGTGACGTGAATTCCTGATAAATGTCTTCAATAAACATGCTGCAAAGTTGCGAGTAGGTATCCGCTGTTTTCAGAAACTTTCGTCTTCAAAAGTATCCATTAATTTTAACTTTCTTGTTTTTACAGATTTTCTGTAGACAGAAATTCCATTTACTTCAGAAAAGCCCATTTCCAGTTTTTCCATATTTAAACTGAAATTCCGCAAAATCGACGATCCTGTAATTTTTAGCCCTTACCCAAGATAATCATTGAGCTGGGGTCAAAATCTGACCCCTAACACTTGAGCAGGTAACCCGCTCCTTTAACCACTGGGTCGCAAACGCTCGGCAATCCGAATCACATACATCGTAAAACCTAATTCCGCGAGGATGAAGCTTTATTTTTCGTCATTCATGCGAATGATTTAGTCACTTTATTTTCTGTTGGAGCTCATTATTTTTCTGAATAGATTTGTAATATTATTTTCTGTAAGATGATATTTCACAAATTAAGCATTTTTTATCCTGGTTTTTTTTAAACAACAAAGTGCTTCGATATTAGATTTTTTAAACTGACAATGACATTCAGTTATTTTTAAAAAAGGTTAAATCTACATTTTATAGTATTATTTTACAAAAAGAGACAGTAAATATGAAATTTACTCCTGATAGTTATAATAGCTTTTGTCTTAAACCACGGATTGATAATTTTCAGACGAGTTCTATACACAGCTGCGTCCGGTTGAAGATTAAACAAACGAAATACGGATTTTAATTTTTTTAAATAATAGACTGTTTCCACACACACGGAAAAAGATTTCAAATCCCCATAAAAAATTAAGCAAAGCAGGATCAGGAGAAGCGCCTGCTGTAATGATGTATGCAACAGATGGAGAAAATTTATTAGACAGCGAGGTCAGATTCTCCAAAACATAAAAGTAGCGAAAGCCAAGAAAACTCAATCAAAATTCTTAGAAACCTATCTAATAATTTTGATAGGAATTAAAGCAAAACGAACGCCAAAAATTATTAGTCGCCCCTCCGCTCTAATCATCGAGATACTGTGTCTGGAAAGAAGGCAGCAAACATAGATGACTACGAGACATTGCATAACATGTTAAGACAGAGAGTGGACCAATACCTGTATTCAAAACAGAGCACCGATAAATATACTTGCATTTAAAGAAAGAATGAGTGTCGAATTAGAGAAAAACACCCAATTCCAAGACACCGAGCGCTAAATTTTAGGAAATAAATTTTCCAGAGCAGCTGCTGCGTTCAACCTTTACTAGTCGGTTATTTACTTCGCCACTCCTGGTAGTTAGGTATGGCGGATTTCAATAGAAAACCACTAACAAGTTATATAGCAAAAACTGATCTGGAAACTTTAGTAATATAATTTAGTTTTCCTAATGATAAACTGAATATTATTTTTTAACATTACGTAAATAAGTTCCAAGCAAAGTTTTGTCCCCCTTAAGATCTCATTGCAAAATATTTTTTGGCTTTTAATCAAAAAATGATATTAACTAGATTAAACAATTTTGATATGTTTTAGATGAGCTTGAACCAACGTGTTTTCGGCCAATTGCCCATAAGCAACACGAAGCGAACGTAAAATTTAGATCTTGTATTCTGTTGTACATACACTCTCTCTTTAAAATGTAGCTTCCTATTCATATTCTAATTTAAAATTTACTTGCTGTCAATAGCATATTAACTGCACTACATTTTTCTTTACTGAATGTGAAAAGTTGTGTTAATCGTGTTTGTTGTATAATCCGTGGTTATTAATTTTATATTTATTTTCAGACGTCCGAGTAATCCTTAATTTGTTTACGTTATTTCTACCAGCTTTGTTAACTAGTTTTCTTGTATTCAAACAAAGTAATGGTCTGGAACTAACTAAAATTTGCGTTATGATTCCAACTGTGACCCCAAAGAAGGCAACAAACATCGCTTACAGAGAGACATAGGAACATACTCTGTGACAGTGAGGGGACTAACACCTGTTCTCACTGTGGATATATGTTTCAACAGGGAACGAACGGCTGAAAAACCCTGTAAACTGAGTGGATAAGCTCCATAGGGAACAAGCAAAGCCCCATTTCAAGGGAGAGATAATGTCTCAGAAGGCTCAATATGAAAGGGGTATATTCCACTGTCACAGAATTTTCATGAATAAGGAAATGTATGATTGTAAATGTCTATATATTGAGGGTAAAGCTATGAAGTCCACCAATTGATACCTGAGGAATCGCACCGTCTAATCAAATGTAACGAACAGCCATTCAGTGCAATAAAAAACGCTATTGACTAACGTTGTCACTACCCAAATCCAAGGAAGTTTTGAAAGTCAGTTTAACTACGTTTTAGAAACCATGTAAACAACGAATGATGTTGTTTGACTTTTCGAAAGTACGTTATTATTCTTTTTGCAAGCACGCACGCGTTGTTTTGCATTTCGTTGAGGAACTATTTATATTGCGGAGTGGCATACGGAGAGTCACGGTAGTGAAGGTAAACAAGCTCGCCGATCTGTAAAATTCCGAAGGGCAGCCAAACCCTTCCGAAATCACAAGATTCTTTTCCCCTGTATTTTTATTATCCTTTTTTTTAACAGACGAAGACAGTTTCTTTTCCTCTTGAAGGCGGGTGTGCGTACGTTTGTGTAAACAAAGCGCATTGATACTTGAAACTACTTGTGCTGAAAATCAGAAGCAATGTTATGGTTTTACACGGAAAACAGGTTTCAATAACGAAATGTTGATGTGAAATCACTTGTGGATCTTTCTAACAAACGAGTATTCCATGATTGGACAGTCAATGCGCCAATTTTCGATAAGGATAGCAACAGCAAACTCGCAGCCTCTATGAGCAAGCAAACTGATGACTCAGACTTAATCACAGAAGTGTAACAAGAAATTTTACTAATTACTGCTATTTTCCAAATTTTAGTTTTGTTTTAAGATTAAAAGTAGCTCTTTTAGCCCAAAGCATTGGAGTGATATTGCTATTTTTGCTCTTTGCAAGACTGCTAATAGTTTAAGCTATAAAAGATAACTGCCCAATACTGCATGAACGTTCTTTATTACTATGAATATTCTCCCTTCAGGATCACTAGGGAAGCATTTGAGAATATCTATTCCTTGAATTTTCGTAATCAGTTGTAGGACAAACACCACATTTTTTTTAAACTTCTCATTTTCCGAGTGAACCTGCCCTTTATAAATGACTTCTACATCCAGTAATCTTTATCGAGAATTTCGTGTTAACTAAAGTACAGTTATTTCAACTGACAACAAATCCGAAATTACATTTTCAGGGCATGGAAATATTGTACCATTGCGCAGTAATATTAAACGTTATCAGTGCACGACTACACCAGTCTGATACTTTGAGAGTTATGCTATAATGACTTCAGTAGATTATTATCACTATCTTTATTTTTTGGCTTACATATGATACATCCGAATCTCGTGGATGCACTAATACCCCATTCACACAATGTTGTAAATTTATTTTAAGCGTTACAAATTTATGGAGGGTTTAAAAAACATTTTCTCCCTTCGTATTCTGTTGTATTTCTTTACATCCGAGCATATCGTCAGTTGTAACACCTTTCTGAGCGAAATCTTTTGTAGTGCATCACAAGAGGATATTTCGATGTTCGGTTTAATTCTTTAAGGAAAGATTTAACAGGCCTCACAAATTTTATCCAAAGATTGCAACTTGAAAATTGGTAATTTTGACGGAGAACTTTTATATGGATTAGAAATAAGAAAAGTATTATTAAGCCTGTTGCTTACTCACGAAGCAAACAAAAGTTTTGAAAGAAAATGCAGATATATGGCATAAATACCGCAGATCTAAATTAATAATTCCTAAAGTTTATCAAATATTTCTTAAATTACTTGCTGTTTAACCACTATTTTACGTTGACTTATTTAATTCACACCAACTACTGAAAAGTGCTGGTGTTTTTGAAATTTCATGTACTATCAGTTACTCCTATCACAAAACTCAGATTCTACATGATACTGCCATAAAGGTATTGAAATTCAACGTGAAGGGACATCACCTTCCATAACGAGACAACGTTTGGAAATTTATCAGAAGAGTTTCAACCCTTCAGTTAAGCAATTTCTGCATGAATCCTAATGCTTTTAACACAATTCAGCTATGTTTTTTCAAGTGTTTTCAAGTTCACATCAGTTAGAATTTAAATTCCTTACGGTCTGAAAATGGAATTCCACATTTATGAAGAAATCAGGAGTCACTCTAAAGGATTGGAACTCCAAGCATTTTCAATCTGAGACTTCAAAAGCCGTTACTCTGCTAATGGCCGCTTTAATTTCCGAAATGACAGCTCGACAGCCCATTTTTCCACATGTTTTGAATAGTGGGGAAGTGTGAATTATAAAATATAAAAAAACTGAAAACAATGTTTATGTAATATATCATCATCATCATCATTGTCAACCATTATCAATCCACTGCTGGACGAAGGTCTCCCCAAGTTTCCTCCACAACGGTCTGTCTTGTGCCAGTCTCCTCCATGTCACTCCCGCATATTTACGAATTTCATCCACCCATCTCCCATGTGGTCTTTTTCTGGGTCTTTTCCTGTCCCTTGGAATCCAATCTAAAATTTCGGCTGTCCATCTATTGTCTGTCCTTCTGGCAGTATGTCCAGCCCATTGCCATTTCAGGGATTTAACTCTGATCATGATGTCTTCCACTCTCGTCATTTTTCGGATCCACGAGTTCCTCTTCTTATCTCTCCTGGTTATACCAAGCATGCACCTCTCCATGCTGCTTTGAGTTGTCTGCAGCCTTTGTATGTCTCTTTTAGTTAAGGTCCACGTCTCTGCACCATACGTAAGCACTGGAAGGATGCATTGATCAAACACTTTTCTTTTAAGACATAATGGCATATTGCTCTTGAAAATTATGCTGTTTCTTCCAAAAGCTCTCCAGGCAAGTTTTGTACGCCGATTAATTTCTTCATCAATGTGACCCTCACTTGATATCTGCTGTCCAAGATAAACATACGTATCTGTTATCTCCAGTTTTTCTCCATCAATCGATAAATCTTCATTTCTTGTAAAAGCATTGAACATCACTTTTGTCTTCTGAAAGTTCATTTTTAATCCCACTTCTTTACTCTTGTCAGCAAGTTCCTGGATCATACTCTGCAGCTCTGATGGGGTAGTTGCAAAAATGACTACGTCATCAGCAAAACGAAGGTGGGTTAGATAATCTCCATTATTCTTTATCCCTTTGTTTTCCCAGTGCAGTGATTGAAAGACATTTTCCAATGTGGCATTAAAGAGCTTCGGAGATATGGTGTCACCTTGTCTCACTCCCTTTCCAATTTTTATGTGTGTTGTATTTTCAAACAGCCGAATCTTTGCACTTGCATTTTCATAGATGTTATTAATAATATTAATGTATGCATCTTCAATACCGCAGGATTTCAGAGCCGTGGTAACTGCTGATGGTTTCACCGAATCAAAGGCTTTTTCATAATCGATAAAAGCCATGCACAATGGAAGTTCATATTCCCTCGCTCTTTCAATTAGTTCTCTCAGTACATGGATATGATCTATTGTGCTGTAGCCACTCCTGAATCCAGCTTGTTCTCTCGGTTGAGCCATGTCCAGTGTTACCTTCAAGCGGTGTGAAAGAACTTTAGTGAAGATTTTATAAACCACTGATAGGACGCTGATAGGTCTGTAGTTCCTGAGATCCTCAATGTCACCTTTTTTATGTAGCAGGATCATTGTAGCATTGTTCCAATCCTCAGGAATCTTCCCTTTATTAAGGCATCGAGTGAAAATTTGGGCGAGTACTGTTTCAATTTCTCCACTTGCTTCTTGTATGATGTCTATAGTAATTCCATCTTCTCCTGGAGCTTTCCCCCGCTTCATGTTCTTGATTGCATGAGCAACTTCTGCTGGGAGGACTGGAAGAACTCTGGTACCTTTCATGATGTCTGGAGTACATGTATCATCCCTTTCATATAATTTGGAGTAGAAATCTTTCACTCTTGTCAAAATTTCGCCTCTATTTCTTGTTATAGAACCATCTTCTTTTCTCAGAGCCATAATCTGTTTTCTTCCCTTACTGAGATGTCCCTTTGCTATCTTTAGGCTTTGGTTGTTTTCAATTGCTTTCCTCACTAGCTCACAGTTGAATTTCCTTACGTCTTCAGTGATACTTTTTCGTGCTGTCTTGCATAGCTCTATATATTCCACTTTGGAAGTCACATCTTCTTTAGTTGTCCTCATCTCTCTTCTTTTTTGCATCAACATTTTTGTTTTTCCTGATAATTTGTTTACATGCAACTTGTTCTTAGACCCAGCTAATTTTGTTGCTGTTTCCATAAGAGCTTTGGTTACTTTTCTGTTAACTTCCGAAATATCCACTTCTTCCGATGTTAGGCCTTCTAAAGCAGAGAATCTGTTCTTCAGTTCCAACTTGAAAGTATTATGGTGTTTTTTAAGGTTGGTTATGTCAATACATTTTGTTTGCCTTATGAGCTTGCCACGTTCCAGTTTAGTGTTGAGGTGCATCTTACATCTCACCAATCTATGGTCACTACCTGTGTTGAACTTGTTTAGCACACTGCAGTCTTCGATGACGAATTTTTTGTTGCACATAATAAAATCAATTTCACTTGTCGTCCCAATTGGATGTCTCCATGTCCATTTCCTGTGTGGCTTTTTCTTGAAAAAGGAATTCAAGATGAAAAATCCTTCTGCCTCTGCAAACTCAACGAGAGTATTTCCACGCTGGTTTCTGTTGCCGTGACCGAATTTACCTACTGAAGTTTCATTCTGTTGCCGGTGCCCTATTTTTGCATTGAAATCTCCCATAATTATCTTCAAGTGCTGCTTACCTTTATTATTTAGATGACGAATTTCCTCATAAAATTCTTCAATTTCTTCTTCAGGATGACTTGTGGTGGGTGCATAAGTTTGAATAATCTGAGCCTGGTATCTTCTCGATAGTTGGATAACGAGTCGTGCAGCTCTGTCAGAGGAACTTTCAACTTCTACCACTTTATCCTTCAGTTTCTTGTTTATTATAAATCCAACACCACTAGTTCTGCCAGTATCTGTCCCACGATAATAGAAGAGATGTCCACTTTTCAGTTGAATGAGATCTTCTCCTTTTCTCCTTACCTCACTCAGCCCGACGATGTCCCACTTGATCCTTTGTAGTTCCTCTTCCAATTCAAGAAGCCTTGAATCAGAAGATAGGGAGCGTCCGTTGTAGGTAGCCAAGGTCAGCATCAAATGGCAGCCTAGTCCGGTCCTCCGGGAATTCTTAGCACCCTCTGCCTTCATGTCGCACTGGCCGCTGCCTTGGCCAGGTACATTCCAGCTGCCGGAGACTGAGGGCCAAGATTTAAGTTGTAGAGTCATTTTGGAGGTGTTTGGCCATAACTCACCACGCTGGCCAAGCGGGTTGGTGAGTGTGGTATAGCATTTCCTCTGATCCCGATGGTATAGTTATACCGCTATTTGCGGTCGTCAGAGCCCCTTTAGTGGGAACAGGATGCACCACGAGAAGGCGGGGTTGACATTTGTCAAGGAGAGGCTGTGATGTTACGCATCACCTGACCTTACATCCCATGATATATATATATATATATATATATATATATATTAAATATTCAAATTTTTATTGTTCAGTTGTGCTTACTGTAAACTATTGTTTCTGAAAGTTTAATTATATATAAATTTACGATTTTTTGCTTTAATTCTTCATTGCTAGGTTTCTTAAAACTTTTAAAACACAGCGGCCACAACAATGTGATTCCGCTAGTTGTTCAATGAAGAAAAACAAAACTCATGATGTCCGCGAACGATGATTGTTTGCATTGTTTTTTGGTTTTTTGAGAACATCAAATTCTGCCATATTTTAGGGAGGCAATGGAAAACGTTTTTGATTAGTCACCGGCTGCATTTGCAACGCGCACGGAAATTCTATCTTTGCAAACGGTTGTTTTTATTACATGGGCAACTTCTACCGAGAACACGAGAGGGTCTATAATGCCTTCACGTTTGTAGTAGATATATCATCTTTATTGTAATATTCAGTGTATACCAGTTTGACTATCCTCAAATCAATATTATTAATGTTTTTATTATTTGGTTTGAAAACTGACACCTTTTTTGAGCGACGTTATCTGTTTTATCAATTACTGAGATGCTGTTAAGCCTTAAATATTTCACTCTTAAATGACATTTTTCTGAATGTATCTACTTCTCCTTCCTGTTTTGTCTCTAAATCTTTTTTCTGCGTTTGTGTGTTCGTGTTTGCTTCATATGACATTTGCACTGAATACCAGCTATATTAGAGCGGCTTCGATAAAGGGTTTGGTAACGTTTATTCTTATTTCACAGGTGTTTGTTAAAACCTTCTGTGCAGGGAAATGTTTTAACAAACACCTGTGAAATTAGTCCAAATACTAAAGTTATTTTTAAGTTTCACAAGATTTGCCATATCAACGTCTATAACTCCGCAGGTCAAGATTTTCACCGGTACACTTTTCTTTCTGCTTTTCGGAAGGTAACTGCTTAAACTAGTGTTATTTAAAATCAACGGAAACCGGTGTTTCTAATTTCATTATTTATTTATTTATTTATCTATTTTTGTCACATGGATAACAATTTGATTTTAAGGTTTTTGCTTTCCCACCACTTTAGCAGGCTCGTATATCATTTCCTGAGAAATAAATTTATACGGAGTAAACCATAAGATATCTTTGTAAAGCAAAATTTTAAAACTCAACTTTCAATACACAAATAGAAATTTGTGCCTTTCCATTTAATTAGTTTTTTATTTTGAAAATCAGAACAAAATTAACGATGCATATTTCTTCTTTTGTACATTTCTTTATCAAATGAATTCGGATATTTAAGGTCACTAGCAGCTTTTAATTTCTTAGCGCCGAATAAAACCATTAGGAAAAATTCAACAATGTTGTCAGTTTGAAAACTTTACCCACCTATAATTAATTCTACTGTTTTCTTTCAGTTTTGCTACACTTAAGAGAAATATTCGGCCATTTTCTGCGATTTTTGTAGATTTTCAAGGTTTTGAAGGTTTTCTGTCCAAGGTAAAGGTAGGTATCTGTTATCTCCAGCTTTTACTCATCGATTGCCCAATCTTCATTTCTTGTAAAAGCATTGTACACCAATTTTGTCTTAAGAAAGTTTGTTTTTAATCTCACTTCTTTACTCTTGTCAGTAAGTTCCTGGGTCACACTTTGAAGCCCTGAAGAGGCATTTGCAAAAATCACTAAGTCATCAGCAAAACGAAAGTGAATAACATAATTTCCATTTAACTTTATCTTTTTGTTTTTTAAATTTAATGATTGAAATACATTTCGCAATGCGGCATTAAAGAGTTAGGGAGATATGGTGTCACCTTCTCTCACTCCCTTTCCAATTTTGATTGGTAATGTATCCTCAAATAGCCGAGCCTCTACATCTGCATTTCTTAGATGTGGTTAATAATACTGACGTATGCATCTTCAATATCGCAGGACATCAAAGCCATTGTAACATCAAAGTTTCACAGGATCAATTGCTTTTTCATAATCGATAAAAGCTATGAATAACACGAGTTCATGTTCTTTCATTCTTTCGATTAGTTCTCTCAGAACATGGATATTTTCGAGAAAGCAGAAGCCACACATGAATCCATCTAATTGTCTTGGCGGAGCCACGTACAGTGCTACCTTGAAGTGATGTGAAAGAACCTTAGTGAAGGTTTTATAAACCACTCAAAGGACTCTGATAGGCCTGTAGTTATTGAGATGGTCAATGTTTCGTTTTAAGTAGCAGGATCATTTTAGAATGATTCCAATGCTCCGGAATTTTTCCGTCATTGAGACATCTAGTGAAAACATGGACGAGTGTAGTTTGTATGTCTCCGGTTGCTTCTTGTACAATAGCAACGGTACTTCAAACATCACCTGCAGGTATTCCCCGTTATCAAAATCCTTAATTGCGTGTGCAATTTCTGCCGAGACCACAGGAGGAACTTTGGTACTGGTATCTTTAATAATGATTGGAATAGATGTATCCTGTAGTTTTGTGTAGAAATGGTTCAATCTTGTCAGCATTTCACATTTATTTCTTGTTACAGAACCATCATCTTTTCTCCTTGCCATAATCTGTTTTCTTCCCTTACTGAGGTGTCTCTTAGTTTTTCTTCAGGCTTTGACTATTGTCCATTGCTTTCCTCACTAATTCACAATTGAATTTTCTTATCTCTTCAGTCATATTTTTCCGAATTGTATTGCATAACTCTATATAAATAATATGCTTTGGGAGGTAAATTTTCTTTACTTGTCCTGATCTCCCTGCTCTTTTGCATTAGCCATTTTATTTTCCTGATACTTTGTTCTATGCAACTTCTTGTTAGAACCACTTCTATTCGTTGCTGTTTCCATTAAGGCCTCGGCTATTTTCCTGTTAAATTAGGAGATGTCCACTTCTTTCGATGATAGAACTTCTAAAGTAGAGAACCTGTTTCTCATTTCAACTTCAACGTATTATGACGATTTTGCAACATGTTAAAAACATTTTGTTTTACTCTCAGAAAAAGCCCAAATTTTTATTTTCTTGATTTGATACATTAAACCTATATTTGCAAAGATTAATAACTGTAACTTTGTAATTGCGGTACTAAATTGCCTTTTTAAGCAATGAAAAGGGCATTCTCATTGTCCATAGCTCAAACATTGAACCATATAGAAAGTCCTTCATTACACCAATCGATTCCGTTGTAATACAAAAGAAATTATGATTATTTATGCATTACTTTTTTTGAGCAACATGTCCCACCATGCAACTAAATTTAAAAAACAATATCTTCCTATCTAACAGAAAAACAAAATAGAAATTTTGGGGGATTTTGTGAGTTGGGGGTAGCTATCTTTTAAAATATCGTATGATTCGGAAATTTTTGGTGGAAAATTGTTTTGAAATCTGGGGATTTCGTGTGGAATAACGTAGAAGCTAAATTAAAAACCTCTATCAGTTCATGCCACACCATATACCAGCCGTTATCGCTTTTCGTACTGGGTATTTTGTATTCCACAGAACTTGTAGGCAGGTACTTATGATCACTTACATCTTGTATCATAAGTTATGTACCGTAAAAATATGACTAAAATATTTCAAGTCTTTGTTGGCTTAGTATTTTCAACAGAGAACAGCCTATAGGAATATCATTTCCGTCAACTTCTTCATTGATTTTCTTCAAAACAGAAATGTGCCCCATGAGACTTTACATTAGGACCACCTCTAGACTAGAGAATTGAGCAAACCTGTAGACCGGGCGGTGGAGCAGGTGAAGTTTACAGAACAATATATATACAGCCCTAGGACCTGCTTTCGCTTAATAAAGTGTTCTGAGTCAGAATTTGAAAAGCTGACGGTTTATCAGAGTTTGATAAAATATAAGTTGTGATGGTACGGCGCCCCGGAACTACGATCTCCGAAACGGCGCGGCCTGTGGGTTCTTCACGTGTCGCTGTAGTGAGTAGATATCATGGTAATCTAACTTAGACGGTTTTCGGAACGGGTCGGGGCACGGTGAGTTTCGTCCTCCCCCCCCCCCCCCAAATATTTTTCGTGAAATCTACAGTTTTCAGTTTAGAACCACCAAATTTGGTATACTATCTCATAGTAGTCTAACTTTGACGGCAGACGGTTTTGGAACGAGACAGGCACTGGGTCAGAGCCCACCTCATAAAATGTTTTGTAAAATCTACAGTTTTCAATTTAGAACCAACAAATTTGGTATACTATCTCATGGTGCTCTAAGTTAAACGGTAGACGGTTTTTTGAAACGGGTCAAGGCCCGGGCGGTAAGTGTCTCCACATACAAAATTCTTCTTGACAAGTGGTCGGTTGGTTGGTTGGTTGGTGATTAGATTTTATTGGCGCAAGGGCCATCGTTGGCCAAAGAGCGCCAGACAAAGAACTAGCAGCTACAGATTTTTAAAAGCATGGAAAATGATTTAGAGCAGACAGGCGTGGTAAAAGTTGGAAAAAAGGATGATGAAAGCCGTGAAGACAAGATAGTTAATTGGGTTTATATAAAAATATATTAACTGGCTATTATAAGTATTATAATATGTTTTATATAACACAACTACACAAAGGATGAGTCACAGGAGGGGGACGAACCGTCACTCTCCTCCCCCCACACTCCTCTGCAATACTGGCCGAGGGCGGGGTCGAACTGTCACTCTCCTCCCCCCATGTTCCTCTGCAATGTTGGTTGAGGCTGGGGACGAACTGTCACTCTCCTCCCCCCTATGTTCCTCTATAATGTTGGTTGAGGGTGGGGACCTCGCTGATTCCGAGACAGTTGCAATGTTGGTCAGGCGGACCGCGACAGTTGGATGGACACTGCACACCTTTGCGGATTGAGGGCCGGGTCTTCCGCACGTACAGGCCTTCTGCTGGGAACTGGAAGAGTCGGTCGTCTTCAAAAGAGAAGGCGCAGACTCAGCTATTTGAAAAATCTGGAGCTCGGGGAAATCCACCTGTGTCGCTTGTTCAGCTGTAGATCGCTTGGCAAGGGCGGCGAGAGCTACAGGGCGCGGCACAAAGGGCTGCACGGGTTGTGGCAGAGACTGAACTACTGCGGCAAAAGTACGCTGGCGGTTGGTGGGTATACCCAACTTGGCCTTGGCAGCAGGGTACGAGAAGCCTTCCAGGGTCTTGAGGCGCTGGATCGCCATCTCTTCCTTCCATTTCATACAGTTGCGGGAGTAAGCTGCATGGGCCTCACCACAGTTAACACAGCAGGCCGCAGAAGTGCAACCTTCTCCGTCATGTTCACTGGAGCCACAATTTGCGCAACGAGCGGAACTCTTACAGAAACGTAGTGAATGCCCATACCTCTGGCACCTGAAACAGCGCAGAGGACTGGGAATGTACGGGAGAACTCCACAGACCAAGTAGCCAGCCTTGATTTCGGTCGGAACTTTCGGGGAGTTAAAAGTCAAGATCACATTTTTAGACTTAATTAAAGAACCATCACGCCGGAACATCATACGACGTGCAGCAATAACACCTTGGTCTGCAAGTTCAGTCACTAATTCTTCTTCACTGCATGGCAAGAGATCAAACTCCGAAATAACACCCCGAGAGGTGTTAAGAAACGGGTGAGGTGTCACTTTGACAGGAATGCCTTGAAAACTAGTGAGGTGCAGAAAAGTGTTACTCTGAGAAACACTGCAAGTTTGGACAAGCAGGTCCCCAGAGCGAAGCTTCCTCACAGACTTCAAGGGGCCAACCGCAGCGTCCAAAGCTTTAGAAACGAAAAAGGGAGATCTGGTGGACAGTCTCTCATTCGGATCGATGGATTCTACAAGTAAGTGTGTAGCATGCGTAGTCACAGCAATCGAGGGGAGACGACGCTTCGGAGCGACTGGTACAGCAGCCGAAGAAGAAGTTCCACATTCTTGGTCCAGGTCAAGGTCTAAAGACCGTTTAAGGGTATGAGACTTGGTAGGTTGAGAAGACGAAGGAGAGTCGGTGTCAACGATCATTTTCTCAGGTGACTTAAATCTGGAGTTTTTCTTTTTGTCTTTACCCATGGAAAAAAGGAAGAGGATTCGTCTGCAAACTACTCTACCCACCACCGAGCCCTACGAGGGAGAACTGGAGGTCTGCAAGTCAAGAAAATGACGCTGGACACAGTTCTGGAGCTTATACGTTGCAGATATAGTCCGTTGGCTGTGATCACACGCACTCGGCGGACACTTCGGCCTCCGGGTACCGTCATGCCAACGCCTTTGGCATGATCCCACAGCCCCGGGCTTACCCTGCCGTGCTATACGACAAAAAAGCCGCTAAAGCCCTGTACACAACTTGGTACAAGACTTCTGACTAGAGGTGGGTTAGTCTCTAGCCTCCCGTTTACAGCGAAGCCAGGGTCGAAGATTAGTGTTGGTACACAGGAGGCACTTAACCGGTCTCCTGCGACCTCAGCCGCCAGACATCCCATTTCCGCCTCACGGGTCTCCGCACGCGGCAAACATGCAGGTAGGTCTAGCACCCAAACCAGCTAAAAGGAAAAAAAGAAATCCAAAGAAGACAAATCCTGGCAGGGAACCTAAACGGAATCTCAGCAACCTACGAACTGAGCGGTTAATATAAAACAGTTAGTGGTGGAGGGTAACAAAACCACAAGACCGGGGTGTTAGTACATAACGTGGTAGCGATTAGGTAGAGAATACAACACGGGCAACTGGCCAGTGGAGAAAATAAAGAAAAACGAAAAAGCGAGACAAAAGACCAGCTCGGGAACGTGGGGACGCGACTCCCCAACAGCTGGATGAACAGCTGTCCCTGCAAACACCAAAATAAAAAACAAGCGGTGGCGTGACATCAGATGGTGACCAGTCACAAGGTCAGCTCGGGCCGTGGGGGCGCCGCTCCCCAAATAACTGGAAAACCAGTTATCCCCGTGCGGGGTGACAAGTGGTCAGAAGCCAGCCCCTAGATCACTCCGCCGCCGTAGCGGCACACGTTGAAATGTATTTTTCATACGGCCCCAAACGCTCTTATGGACATACTAGATTGAAAGACAATAAAAATAAAAAGTGAACTCCATTTATTAGGCGTAGAAAATAAGGAAAACAAAAGATGCTAGCTTTCACTACCTCCGGGTAGCTTCATCAGGCATTTAAGAAACTAGCACCGTACGTCAGCGCAAGAGCTACTGCGCTTCGCGAAACCATCGAGATCATCACGCGACGGAATGTGTGTAACAAAGATGTTACCACGAGCCTTCCTTTCATATGGCACCGGCTCCTAGAAGTTACACGTGACCACCCGGCCCTGGGTTCAAACAACCCGTGACATCGTGCAAGTGTTTTACTTATTTTGAATTTATATTCTCAGAAATACATTTGTTCCAGTTGCTTTTGCGATCTTTAACTACTAAATGCCTGATGAAGCTACCCGGAGGTAGTGAAAGCTAGCATCTTTTGTTTCCCTTATTTACTACGCCTAATAAACGGAGTTCACTTTTTATTTTTATTGTCTTTCACATTAATTGGGCGTACAGAAACCCGTTTCTTCATCGATCGTATATATATTTGTTATACTAGATTGAACTGGACGCAAATAAATCATTAATATAATTTGTACTAGCAGGGATACCAGTTATTTGCCAGGTACATATTACTATTTGTGGAATCACCAAGTTCAGCGGGTGAAAGTTAATGAATGAAAAATATATTCTTGCAATTTTCCAGTAAACTTATTTTAATTTTTTTTATTTAGTTAATTTAATTTTGCGAAACAAAAAGAAAGAAAAATGAATGGGAATACTTACCTTCTAGGAGACATCTATAGAACTGCAGTACATCTGGCGTGCGCTTCTGTGAATCCCGCAACAAAGAAATGAAATGTACCTATGTGATATCGATTGCGTTCGACTTCGCATTGGCATTGATCATATTTTTCTTACCGATTTGAATTTTGAATATCTGGAACTCTCTATTTACATTACATTATATTTCTTCCTGATAAGCCGTTCGTTGGTAGTGAAAGCTAAACTATATTGATTTGTGTTTTTAATACACCATTAAACGCATATTAGGTTGGTTAGTTGGTTGGTTGATGGTTTATGGTGCAGGGCCCTCAAAGGACCAAACAGCGCCTTAGAACGTAGATAGGGTATTCTTAAGAGTAAAGAACGAAGCTTTTTATGAAAATTTGGTTTGGGGCTCCCTTGACCAGGGCTCCGACCCCTTCCAAAAACCGTCTACCGTCTAAGTTAGATAACCAAGAGATAGTATACAAAATTTGGTAGTTCTAAATTGAAAATCGTAGATTTTACGAAATTTTTATGTGGGGGGGGGGGGGGCTCTCACCCCCGGGCTCCAAGCCCTTCCAAAAACCGTCTAGCGTCTAAGTTACAGTTTCGTGATACCATATTTGACGGTTCTGAATTGAAAACTGTAGATTTTACGAAAAAAAAAAAAATTATGAGGGCGGGCGCTCTGACCCCCGGGACTTGACCCTATCCAAAAACGGTCTACCGTCTTAGTTACAGTACCATGAGATAGTATACCAAATTTGGTGGTTCTAAAGTGAAAACTGTAGATTTTACAATTTTTTTTTTTTTATGAGGGGAACTCTGACCCTCGGGTTTTGACCCGCTCCAAAAACGGTCTACCGTCTAAGTTAGAGTACCATGAGATATTATACAAAATTTCGTGGTTCTAAATTGAAAACTAGATTTTGCGATTTTTTTATAAAGGGGGCTTCTACACCCTTGGCTGCCACCCCTTCCAAAAACGATCTGCCGTCTAAGTTAGAGTACCATGAGATAGCATACTAAATTTGATGGTTCTAAATTGAAAACTGTAGATTTTACGAAATTTTTATGTGGAGGAGGCTTTCACTCCCCGTGCTCTAACCCCTTCCAAAAACGTCTAGCGTCTAAGTTAGAGTTTCATGATACCATACTTAATGGTTCTGAATTGAAAACTGTAGATTTTACAAAAAAATTATGGAGGGGGCTCAGACCCCCGGGCCTTGACCCGTTCCAAAAACGGTCTACCGTCTAAGTTAGAGTACTATGAGATAGTATACCAAATTTGGTGGTTCTAAATTGAAAACTGTAGATTTTACGAAATTTTTATCAGAAAGGGCGGGGGGATTTCACCCCCGGGCTCTAACCCCTTCCAAAAAGCGTCTAGCGTCTAAGTTAGAGTACCATGAGATAGTATACCAAATTAGGTTGTTCTAAATTGAAAACTGTAGATTTTGCAAATTTTTTTTATGAGAGGGGCCCTTACCCCACGGGCTGCAACCCCTTCAAAAAATCGTCTAGCGTCTAAGTTAGAGTACCATGAGATAGTATACCAGAATTAGTGGTTCTGAATTGAAAACTGTAGTTTTAAAAAAAATTGTATGGGGGGGGGGGCTCTGACCCCCGGGCCTTCACCCGTTCCAAAAATGGTCTACTGTCTAAGTTACAGTACCGTGAGATAGTATACCAAATTTGGTGGTTCTAAATTGATTACTGTAGATTTTACGGCATTTTTTATGACGGGGGCTCTTACCCCCCGGGCTCCCACCCCTTTCAAAAACCGTCTAGCGTCTAAGTTAGAGTACCATGAGATAGTATACCAAATTAGGTGGTTCTAAATTGAAAACTGTAGAATTTGCGAATTTTTTTTTATGAGAGGGGCCTTTACCCCCTCGGGCTGCAACCCCTTCAAAAATCGTCTAGCGTCTCAGTTAGAGTACCATGAGATAGTATACCAGAATTGGTGGTTCTGAATTGAAAACAGTAGTTTTAAAAAAATATTGTATGTGAGGGGCTCTGACCCCCCTGTCCTTGACCCGTTCCAAAAACGGTGTACCGTCTAAGTTAGAGTACCATGAGATAGTATACCAAATTTTGTAGTTCTACAATGAAAACTGTAGATTTTACGAAATTTTTATGAGGTGGGGTACTCTGACCCCCGGGCTCCAACCCCTTCTAAAAACCGTCTAGCGTCTAAGTTAGGGTATCATGAGATAGTATACTAAATTTGGTGGTTCTAAATTGATTACTATAGATTTTACGGCATTTTTTATGACGGGGGCTCTTACCCCCGGGCTCCAACCCCTTCCAAAAACCGTCCAGCGTCTAAGTTAGAGTACCATGAGAAAGTATACCAAATTAGGTGGTTCTAAATTGAAAACTGTAGATTTTGAGAATTTTTTTTATGAGGGGCCCTTACTCCTTGGGCTGCAACCCCTTAAAAATCGTCTAGCGTCTAAGTTGGAGTGCCATGAGATAGTATACCATAATTGGTGGTTTTGAATTGAAAACTGTAGTTTTTAAAAAAAATTGTATGTGGGGGGCTCTGACCCCCTGTCCTTGACCTGTTCCGAAGACAGTGTACCGTCTAAGTTAGAGTACCATGAGATAGTATACCAAATTTTGTGGTTCTAAAATGAAAACTGTAGATTTTACGAAATTTTTATGAGAGGGGTGCTCTGACTCCCGCGCTCCAACCCCTTCTAAAAACCGTCTAGCGTCTAAGTTAGGCTACCATGAGATAGGATAACTGATTTGGTGGTTCTGAATTGAAAACTGTGGATTTTACAAAAAAATTGTATATAGGGGGCTGTGATCAACCAGGCCATGACCCCTTCCAAAAACCGTCTACCGTCTAATATTTTTAGTGCCAAAGAAAAAGCGTAATATTCCTATTCTGTCTGAGTGTCCAAACTTTATAAATTTGATCAGGGAGGAAGACGTTTGAAATCGTACATTTTCCTGCATTCGTTTTGCATGTAACCAAAATCTCTAAACGCGACGAATTGACGTAGTCGACGAATTTGTCCGCGACTAATTGAGGTAGTCGTCGAATTTGTCCGCGACGAATTGACGCGTGACGAATTGACGCGCGACGAATCGTCGCAGTCGACGAATTTTTGCACGCGACGAATTGACGTATAACCCACTTCTCCGAAGCGAACGCATTTTTAATCAGGTATTATCATCCTGAAATGGAACAATGAGGATTTCGCGAATACTCTACGAAAATATTCTTTTAAAGCCGAAGAAGTGAACAGACTTCTTCTTTATTGTCGAATGAACATCGGTGTTTTCTGGAATATGCAGGTGCTTGAAATATCAAAAAATATAAACTAAGTAGCCACATTATTATGACCACCTAACAGTTTTAAGCAAATGAGCTCTGGCTGCACGCTGTTGCCGCCAGAGGGCAAGGCTAGTACAAAAAGGAAAAGCTTTGTGCTTGCGACAGTAGTACAAAGGGATTTTCAGGTGACGAGATGGGTAAAAAAATGCGATTTGACGGAAATTCAATTTCGGATGATTGTAGGAGCTCGGAGCCATTGAGCTAGTATCACCGACACCGCGGCATTCGTGAAATTTTCCAGAGCAGCTGTTGTTAAAGTGTTTAAAGACTGGACTGTCAGCCAAAAAACTGGGTATCCACGTACAACGTGTGGTTTTCATTGACAAGTGACTGCTCTGGCGGAACGGAGAGTGTCCAGACTAGTACCAGACAACAGAAGAGCAACTGTGCAGTAAATTACAGACCATTTTAATCAAGGATCCCCTCAAATGATCTCTGCACGCACCGTTCGCCGCACAATGCAAAGGCCTTTTGGAACACCTTTGCTGTCTGCAGTTAACAAGAAAAAACGTCTCCAGTTCGTGCGGGAGCACAAGGATTAGACCGTCGATAATTGGAAGCAAATTATGTGGTCCGATGAATCACGTTTTCAGTTACACCATGCCGATGGCCGAGTAAGAATTTGGCGGAAACAGCACGAAAGCATGGACACCTAATGCATTGCTACAATCCTTCAAGTTGGTGGAGGAAACGTTGTGGTTTGGTAAAAGTTTTCCTGGCATGCTTTGGGCACTTTAATCCGTGTTGATCAAGGTATGACTGGCAAATCATATCTATACATCGTTGCGGACAAAGTGCATCCTGTCATGTGGATGGTTTATTCCAATGGCGATGTCTACTTTCAACAAGATAATGCGTCCTGCCATAGCGCTCGTATTGTACAGGATTGGTTTCAGGAACATGCCGGTGAGTTTACTGTGCTTAGGTGGCCCCCACAGTCTCCAGATCTCAACACCATTTAGAATTTGTGGGATGAAGTTGAACGAGCCATCAGACAGCTGGATCCACAACAATGCAATCTCACACTCATGGAAAGTGCTAATCATCAATCATGGTCTCAGATTCCACAGACGACCTATCTACATCTCGTAGAGTCCACGCAAAGAAGATTCGACGCGGTATTAAAGGCAAAAGGTGGCGTAATGAAGTACTGAGGTGGTCGTCATAATAAAGTGTCCACTCAGCGTATATCAAGTTTCTCTTTTGTAATTTAGCTTTTAACCCCACTTATCAAGATTGTAAGAAATAACCTTACATCAGACTCTGAAGCTCAGCGGGGGTTCGAGAAGAGGAATCTCTTAGGTCGTCAGCAAAATAGAGGTATATTTATGCAATCAGTCACCATTTGTTTCAATTGTACTGCTTATCATCGGAGTTTGGAACCAGTAAGTGGCTACTGAGGATCCAGGATTTAACAGATTTGAAAACTCACCGCAATGCTCTGGAGCGGACCATCAGATTCATTAATCTTGGAATGAAGTCCCTGGCGGTGTTTTTGAAAATGCTGCAATAGGCATGGTTGGCATTACTTTCGGCATCTGGTGAAATCAATGCGTCAGGATGTAGAGACTTTTATTCTTCCTAGAGGATGTGCAAAGCACAATTAGGCAGGTATTTGGCTCAACGGAGAGAACAAGCTGGATTCAGGAGTGTCTACAGCACTATAGATCATATCCACGTACTGAGAGAATTAATTGAAAGAGCGAGGAAATATGAACTTCCGTTGTGCATGGCTTTTATCGATTATGAAAAGGCATTTGATTCAGTGAAACCATCAGCAGTTACGATGGCTTTGAAATCCTGCGGTATTGAAGATGCCTACACTAATATTATTAATAACATCTATGAAAATGCAAGTGCAAATATTCGGCTGTTTGAAAACACAACACACATAAAAATTGGAAAGCGAGTGAGACAAGATGACACCATTTCTCCGAAGCTCTTTAATGCCACATTGGAAAATGTCTTTCAATCACTGAACTGGGAAAACAAAGGGATAAAGATTGATGGAGATTGTCTAACGCACCTTCGTTTTGCTGATCACGTAGTCATTTTTGCAACTACCCCATCAGAGCTGCAGAGTATGATTCAGGAACTTGCCGACAAGGGTAAAGAAGTGGGATTAAAAATGAACTTTCAGAAGACAAAAGTGATGTACAATGCTTTTTCAAGAAATGAAGATTTATCGATTGATGGAGAAAAGCCGGAGATAACAGACACGAAACTTTATCTTGGACAGCAGATATAAAGTGAGGGTCACATTGATTTAGAAATTAGTCGGCGTATAAAATTTGGCTGGAGAGCTTTTGGAAGAAAGAGCATAATTTTCTAAAGCAATATGCCGTAATGTCTTAAAAGAAAAGTATTTGATCAATGCATCCTTCCGGTGCTTACGTATGGTGCAGAGACGTGGACCTTAACTAATAGAGACATACAAAGGCTGCAGACAACTCAGAGCAGCAGGGAGAGGTGCATGCTTGGTTTAACCAGGAGAGATAAGAAGAGGAACTCGTGGATCAGAAAAATGTCAAGAGTGGAATACATCATGATCAGAGTAAAATCCCTGAAATGGCAATGGGCTGGACATACTGTCAGAAGGACAGACCATCGATGGACAGCCGGAATTTTTTACTAGATTTCAAGGGATAGGAAAATACCCAGAAGAAGACTACATGGGAGATGGGTGAAATTCGAAAGTATGCGGGAGTTACATGTAGGAGACTGGCACAAGACAGACCGTTGTGGAAGAAACTTGGGGTCAATTTCGTCCAGCAGTGGATTTTAAATGGTTGACAATGATACTAGTACTAATTATTTTTTCATAACAGATAGTGATATACGACCCATCTTTTTCAATTAGATTACATTACACGGAAAATTTTCTGAAAATTAAAAATTCATCTCTATTGTCGAAGCCTTTTCTTCGGCGAATGTTGCCTTGCAATGCTTTTCCTGTGAAATGGATTTATCTCTAAACAACTGAGAAACGCAGGGAGCCATTGGAGGTAGGGAACGTACTCATAGTACCTCTGCAGATTACGTATGGTTCAGTTTATCATGGCATGAAGTAAGTGAAACTACCAGCGGCGAAGAAGCTGAGTGGCTGACTACTAAATCTTGGACACAAGCAGATGCCCTCAATATATCTCAGCTGTTCTATAAAGTTTAGTCTCGCTAATTAAGCCCCGGCTGCGCCGTGAACTAAGCGATTGTTCTGATCATTCATCCAAGATGTGTCCGGTTTCGAATTCCGGTGAGACATGGATGTTGTGCTTTTGATATGGAGCTCGGTGTCTCCCTTCCTGGAACCACTGGCTGTAAATTAGGGACGCGCGACGGCTTCTGGCCGACTGAGTGCCTCACGGTATTTGTTAAACCGCCAGTAAGAAAAACGTATCGTAAAAAATCTTACTGGTAGTAAAGATACGAAAGAAAACTCTTTTTATATTTACTCTGGAACCAATGATATTCGCTGCTCTTCGAGTAGAGCAAATTAGCATAAGAAAACTTCATTTCAGCAGATCAAAGCGATTCTCTATCTGTGGTCGATTTCCACAAGATGTTCAATATGGTTACGAGAACGCAGGGCAGAAGCTTTCCGTACTTTGCATGTTGTTTGGACATTTAGGACAAATAAAATAACTCTATATTAAAAGTTCTCAATTTCTGAAAAATATACTACAGTAAATTATAACAATTGTCATCGTTGCGCATGCGAGGAGAGGGTTAATGCAAAAGTTATCAAGACTCACTTGTAACTGTATGTTCCAGAAAGAAACGTTATGTGGATTTCCAGATCCATATTGCTGAAGCCGCCCTGGTGGCGCAGTGGTCTGAGCGACTGGTCCTAATTATTCCCCAGAAAGGAGTCTGGGTTTGAATCCCTGTGAGGCATGGATATTGTGTTTGTCTTATGGCACTGGCTCTCTCCCTTCCCTGGAAGTAGTGACCCTAAATTAGGAACGAGCGACTACTTATAGCGCATTGAGTTGCTGGCGGTGGTCGTAAAAACTCCAATTAAGAAAAAAATTGCTGTAAAGTAAGCATAGGGACAAAGATCATGAGATATTTCACTGGTCATAAGCGCTGTTTTCTAGCCTTTCATTTCCCATACCGTGACACAAAGCATGTTTCTCCCAAAGATTGTTTCTATATAGTGGCATGATACCATACCAATTGGTAGAAAGAAGAGCATCAAACATCTTCTCTCTCCTCTCTTAGTTTGGCGACATTGTTATAGCTTCTTCAGTGGGCACTCGGGTAAACATTAATGTCAATCATTCTCCTGAATAAATACTTTAAAGAACAAAGCTGACAAGGAAGCAACGGTTTCTGACGCGCTACTTCACTCCTTGCAGCCGTGTTCAGCCCACTTATTACCCAGGGAATATATTTGTTCCATCTGATTTTAGCAAATTTTGTTAACCTAAATTTAATTCGTCCAGCCAGTTAAAGACTTGCATTATGCTTTGGACACAAAATGTAGAAAACGAAAATTAGTTTTTGACTTTTTTATGTAAAATTGCCTATATTAACAAATTTGCAGAAATGAGGAAGTGCAGTCCTTATGAATTTGAGCAAACCTACATGCTGAAAATAGATACATCCAAACTTAGCCGTAGTTACACGATGAAAAATACACTATCTACCAACAAGTAATTGGACACCCCTGTAATCGACGATATCTGCGGTCTTGATACACGTCACGGGCGCCGTCGTTAAATATCGTGTGGGAAACAACAATGCAACCAGTCGCTTACCAGATGCCATGCAGTTCGGAGCTATCTGATATCGAGAAAGGTATAATCGTCGGGTATCACAGAAATGGCCGATTCATACGTGACATATCCAGCTACTTGAAGTACCCAAAATCGACCGTGGCCTACGTGATTGGCAAGTGGAAGATGAGAGGTGACTGTCGGAATGTGCTCTGACCCGGCAGTCCCACAAAACTGGGAGTTAGAGACCGACGGGTGCTGGCCCGAGAAATTCGAAAAAACCGCACCAAATCGATGGGACACATCCGTGCTGAGTTTCAACAGACATCCGAGAGTGTTCTTTTGATGAATACCATCCCTAAGGAAGCCCATCTGCTCAGTTATCATGGACGTGCTGTCGCCCACAAGCCTTTTATCACCAAGTCCAATGGCGCTGCTCAGCTAACGTGGCGTAAAGAACGTCGACAGTAGACCGTTGAACAGTGGAAACAGGTTCTCTGGAGCGACGAATCAAGGTTCACCTTCTGCTGTTCGGATGGCAGGGTCTGGGTTTGGCGTCTGCCTGGAGAACGCCTCTTGCCGGAATGTATTGTGCCAACTGTTAAGTTCGGCGGCGGTGGAATTATGCTATGGGGTGTTTCTTCTGGTATAGCACGGGACCCTTGGTCGCAATTCCTGGTAGACTCAACGCCGAGACCTACTGCACCATTTTGTATGACCATGCGCTTCCTACGTTGTGACAGTTTTACGGGTTGGACCGATGTTACTTTTCATTTTCATTTCATTTCATTTAATGCATTTTAGTTTTTACAGACATGATATTACACAATCATAAATATATAGCACACATTATATTTTTTGCAACAACAGGGAATGAGGAGGGGAAAGGCTTGATAGGCCTGACGTGCCCTCCTCTCCCAAAGCACCATAATTTTCATGAAAATAAAAAAAACAAAAAAAAACCATAAACAAGTCAAGTCCACACAATATCAGACACAGCTAGGGCGGTACTATAAATTAATAAAGGTGATAATACATTATGAACTTTTGGTCAGTAAGAAATACCTGAGTTTCCGTTTAAATATATTAATATTATTAAGTGATACAATATCAGTAGGAAATGTATTCCATAATGCCGGACCAGTATAAATAATGAATGATCTAAATCGTTCTATTAGTGGAAACATGGGGATTAGTGTTGTTTTTAGTCTCGTGGAGTAATCATGACCACGAGTACTTATTGAAATTAAATCTTGGTAGTAACCATTTTTTATTCTCAAAAACATTAGTTTACTTATACTATAGAAATGCAATTGTTGAATAGTTAATATATTAAAATCATTTGGACTGAGTCTAGCCTGAAAGACTGTATTTGAAAATTGAGTATATTGTAATTTAATTTGTAATTGTTTCATGAATCTGTTTTGTAATGACTGAAGTTTTTTCATATTATATAAGGTAGTCGATCCCAATACAGATATACAGTAGATCAGATGAGACTGAATTAAACTATCGTATAATAAAATCATTAGTTTCGGGGTTAAATTGGCCACTGCACTACTAATAACCCCAATATTTCTTAAGATCTTATTAGATAAGTAGTCAACATGTGAATTCGATTTTAAATCATGCTAAATAATAATACCAAAATAATTATGATTTTGAACCACTTCTACAGATGATTCGAGTAAATTAATATTCTGAATTAAGGAAATAGGGGTTGACGTACTCGAAAAATCATTACTTCTGTTTTATTAATATTAATAGCCAGATTATTTTTAGTTAACCAATTAGTGATAGATACAAAACGGCCTTGTAGTTGTCGCACCAGTGTCTCAACATCATTTCCATGTATTAATATGGTTGCATCATCTGCATATAAAATAATGTCTGAATTGCGTAGACAGGTACAGAAGTCATTAATATAAATATTAAATAATAATGGAGCAAGTACCGAGCCCTGAAGGACTCCTGAAATGACTGATAGTAAGTTAGATTTGGTATGTTCAATTTCTGTATATTGCTGGCGACCAGTGAGATAGTTTCTGAAGAGATTATGTAATGTACCCCGAATACCAATTGTATACAATTTTGATAATAATAAGTTGTGATTTAAAGTATCAAATGTTTTGATAAATCAATAAAAAGTCCCAATGTAAATTTATTATTAATAGAATTAAATTGAACTTTATCTTTTAAATGTAAAAGAGTGATTTCTGTTGAGGAATTTGGTAAAAAGCTAAATTTATTTTTGTGCAAAATTTTATATTTTTCAATATAAGCAAATAATCTAACAAATAGTAATTTTTCAAAAATTTTAGCAATAATGGATAATTTAGCTATAGGTCGATAATTATTAATATCTGTCAAAGAACCCTTTTTAAAGACAGGAGTAATTTTTGCAACTTTTAACGAATCTGGGAAAATACCTGTAGCTAGAATGGAATTAAAAATGTATAATAGGGGAGTAACAATAAAAAAAGTTATAGTTTTTTAAATTTTGGGAAGAATATCATCTGGACCTGGTTCTGTATTTATGTTAATATTTTGCAGTTGGTAGATTAATTCGGTTCTAGTAATTTCCAAAGTATGCATTGAATTTAAAGTACATGAGTTGGAGTAATGAGGTAATTGTTGATCGTTCAGCTTAGGAAGTTGTTGTATTATACGTTGTGGTGATACAATAAAATGATCATTAAGTTGATTAGCAATTTCAGTTTGATCGGTAATTTTGATGTTACCCCGAGTGAGGTGAATCGAAGTCTTTGGTACACTCCTACGACCTAATAATATGTTTAAGTGCTTCCAGGTTACTTTTGGATTAGTTTTAGAAAAAAAATGAAAATAATAATCTCTTTTTAATTTTCTAATGTAGGAGTTAAGATTATTTCTAAATTTTTTAAAAATATTATAATTAATTTGTGACCTTGATTTTAAGAACTTTGTGAACAGTTTACTTTTTTATTTATCTGATTAAGACAGTACTTTGTTGCCCAAGGTTTCCGCTCCTTCTTGAATTTAGACGTGGTTCTTTTAAATAGAAAGCCTTATTGTACAATATCTTCAAAGTTATTTCAAATAAATTATAAGCCACATCAGGATTAGAAATTTGCATTATTTCATCCTAGTTCGTATCTTGTACTAGGTTTATGAATAGATTCATATTATTCTCATTAATAATTCGAGAAATAGTATTTGTTGGACTAGATGCGTAAATATCACTATATGTGTAAATTAAGAAAATTGGCAGATGATCACTGAAATGAAAATTAAGAATACCTGATAAAATAGAGTCCGATGGTATTTTTGATTATACATAGATCCAAAATTGAGGCCGTATATTGAGTTATTCTTGTAGCTGAAAAAATAGTGTTATAGAATCCTGCAGTGTCAATTGCAGAATTAAATTCTCGTGGGTATGAAAGATTCCGTGACAGATCAATATTAAAGTCTCCCAGTAACAGTCCTTTTTCCTTGTAAAATTTATATAATTAAGTATATCAGTAAATTTTTCAATAAATAAAGAATTGTTCGCTGTTGGTGGACGATAACAGGCTGAAATTATATTATATTGATCTTCAATTGTAATAATTTCAATATCAGAATTAATAAATGTCAATTTTTCAATTTGGGTGTAGTCTAAATTATTTGTTTTAACAAAAATTGCAATTCCTCCTCCTCTAGACTCAGTACTATTTTTATTAAAAGTCTGATAGAATGGGAGATGTAGGCAATAGTCTTCAGAAGGAAACCATGTTTCCGAAACGCAAATTATATCTGTTTGATAATTTAATAGTTTAACTAATGCCTCCAGATCAGATATCTTATTGACTAATGATCCGGTATTAAGATGAATAACATTAAGGCCACCCCCTGCACCAATTAATAATTAATTGACCATATCTTCTTATATCTATATATATTTTTCCTTTTTTTTTTTGTTTTGCCAAAGGAATTAAAAAAAATAAAAAGTTCTAAGAGTTAGTTATTGTTGCATAACATAATATCTTTGAAATACCATGTAAACATCAAGACATTCTCCAATAAGATTAATCAGTGACATATAAGAACTCAATAAAAAAATTATAAACATATTAATAACCTCAGTACACATACAAATTCTATATTTCCCTCAATAATCAACAATTCTGTGTTATAATCAATTAATAAACCAAACAATGAAGGGAATGTAATAAAAAAGGTTAGTAATAGTAAGGCACCATGTACAATTCATTTTTCAGTTACAATGTCATAATTACAGTAGCTAAACGTATTCAGTGACTGGATAGAAGAATGTCAATGAGCACTCTCATGACATAGAGAAATTAAACAAAGATTGTGTTTATTTGAAGAGTCCCTATATGTAATAGAAATTCCCCACTTCCTCCCAATGATCAACATATCTGTAAATTAACGAACGAAATATATTAATAAAAAATAATAGTTAAAATCAAACAAATACAATTCAAGTTTTTCAGTTCCCATACCAAAATTCCAACAGATATGCCCACATAACAGGAGAGGAACATGTCCCCAGGAACTCCAATGACAGTCAAAACTATATGTATCAGTAACCTCCATACACTGTACAAATTCCCTGATATATCCCAGTGATCCCCAGCCAGTATACAGCAGTCAAGTATAATAACTAAGAATGGTAGGTAATCAAAAATATAGTACAAAAATAGCTAACCAAATATAGTTCAAATTTCCAATTACCATACTAAAATTTCAATAATTATAAAAATTTGACAAGTAGGTAAACCCATGAGTTCCCATGCCCGAAGTCCAGTGATTAAACAAGAGCTAAAGACTGTGATGGAATCTGCCATCAATCAACTCCAATAACATGTAAATATATGATAGAACTTAGGTTCATGGAAATAACCTCTATACACCTTATAATTTCATCTTTTCTTCCAAATAAAAACAATAATTAATTAAGTTTAATGGTAAAATGTAATAAACCAAAAAAAAAATAATAATAAGGAAGTGATACTATAAACTAATAGCATCCAAACAAATTTAAGTCCGATATATTTGCCCTCAGATCAAAAATCCAGCAAACATACACAAATAATGGCTTGGTGTAAATAGGACATCAACATTTCCAATGACCTGCATAAATTACTGAAATATCAATATGAGCAAATTCAGGATGACAATGCCACCTACCATGTTGCGAGGTCCACCATGACTTGGTATGGTAAATGGACGATGTCATCACTTTGATGACATCGTCCATTTACATTATCTCCACGTATTTGATATATATTAACCATTTCTATCGCACTTGGTATGGTAACAATGGGGTTAATCGAATGGACTGGCCTGCGCAGAGCCCGGACCTTAACCCTGTCGAGCACCTATGGGACGAGTTGGAGAGTCGACTTAAGGGGTGCCCCCACGGCCCGAAATCGGTGAAGGAACTGACATGTCTTTTACAAGCCGAGTGGAAGAAAATACCGCTAGCCGTCGTACAACGCCTGGTTGAGAGTATGCCTCGGTGGGTCGCATCTGTAATCGCCGCTCGTGGAGGCTTCACCAACTATTGAAGGTGAATAAACTTCGTTTTCCTTTGCTATCACAGGTGTTCAATTACTTGTTGGGAGATAGTATAGATTCTATTAATTGGTTAAAACCTTAAATGAGATAAACACACACACTAGTGAAAACACATAAGACCTTTCAAGGCGCATCAGCCTCATCTTCAGATGGAATAAACTACTTAGTTATTCCGTTTTTTTTTATCTCAGTAAATGTTTTAACTAATCACTAGGTTTTATTGTTCCATCGTGTAACTACAGCTAAGTTTGGATGTATCTACATACTGCACGAAAATTATTGCTGATGCTGAAGAAAGGCATTTTGAGAAAGATGTGGTAATCTTAGTTTCTGCGATCTGTTTGAAACACAGTTGCGTTGCAAGGACGTAAATTTACAAAAATTTTAAACCAGTGCATAATTACGGTGTAACCTTTAAGCATATATTAATCTGTTTTCTTGATTTCAATATTTTTGTGACAAAAATGTTAATGCCTGGCTGAGGACGGAGGTTTCTCTATGACTAGGAAAAGCAATTTAATCTGCTCTGTGCTCAGGAAAACAAAGATTAAAACACTTGCGTAAAAATACAAAATTAATACCTACTTTCGGATTTAATATACATAAAATTACCTATCTATATATAAATATAAAAACGGTATGTGTGCCAAAATATCGCGTTACCTATATATAACACCCCTTTTAAAAATTGCACATAAATTTCTCCTATGAAATCGTATAATAATCACTAAAGCATTTCGTAGAATTTCTAGCGTATATGATGTCACTGACATTCCTGCCCGATTGCTTAAAATACCCTTTTCGCCGTAGTTTTTCGACCTCCATTGGTTTTCAAGGAGGGCAAGTTTTCAAATCGCTTAAAATGACATAAAAACCTAGATTTATTTTTTGAATACTTGTCATTCACCTTTTTTACAATACTTCAGTGACAGGAATATTAAAATTTTTGTCGTGCAGTGAGATTGCGGTATCTCAACGTAAAAAAATCAGTTAGCTCTATTCCCCCCCCCCAAAGTAAATTAAACTAAATTTGCTAAATGATCAGAAAAATATTATTAGAAGTCTTAATTTAAAACAGGCGGTTGTATAGCTAATTTTCGATTTTTATATACAGGCGGTTGAATATGTAATTTTCGATTTTTATATACACAAATGTTCTGTGTATTTCGTAAATTTATCAGATAACTTGTGATAAATGATAGAGTAAACTGTTCGTTTCCCTTTCCAAATTTGCACATTTTTGTATCACTACTAAAAATTTCGGAAAAGGTTTTATAAAATGAATTATATTTCTATATATATATTTCACTTTGGACGAGGAAGAAAGTTTGGGAAGTTGTTGTTCACCACTGAAAGTAAAATCTATCGTTACTTATATCGGACCACAAGTATGTTATTTTTATTTTTTTTTTTTTTTTTTTTGGCAGAATGAACGCATATTCTTGATTTTTGAGCCGTTACAACGTTCAAAGCATTTTGATGAATGTAACTCTAAAAGGTATAACAATAAATGGCGTTAATTCATTGCGCTTTCACATCAGCATCCTAGCGGAAGGCCTTGCAATGGGTAGCCCACTGTCGCCTGTTTTATGCGAAGTCTACATGCTTCTCTTCGAGGACAAACTGTTTCAGCACGTTACATTCAACCTGTGGATTCGATATGTAGATGATACCTTTGTCCTCTGGAAAGGCAGAAATTCTGAACCACCTAAATTAGTTGAACTTATCAATTTAATTGATCCTCATATACAGTTCACATGTGAGAGTGAAAATAATGGTTGCTTACCATTCCTAGATGTCCTTGTGTCACGCTCTGAAGGATCCTTTAGTACAACAGTTTATGAAAAGCCATTTGCTGTTTCCTTACCTCCACATGCAAAATCAAATCACCCATGGAAACAAAAAAGGTCTGCTTTCTACACATACGTATATCGTGCAGTACATATATGCTCAAGTGGGGTTTCCTTACAGAAAGAGCTTCATTTTCTTAAACAAACTGCAGTACACAGAGGATATAGCCCTTCCGTGATAGAAAAAGCGGTCCAAAAATTTAGGAAACCGGAGCCCGTCTGCTCTCTCACGCCACTAGACCTCCCAGTACGAACGAATTGGGCGGTTATCCCATTTGCTCCTCAGATTTGCTTCAGAATTTCACAAATTCTCAAAAGTTTTAATTTCAAAGTGATTTTCAAACCCATAAACAAGATGAACTTTTACAGATCAAAAGACTACCTCCAATACATAAATTCCTGGGGAATTTATCAGATACCTTGTGAATGTGGACTTTCATATATAAGACAGACCCGCAGGGCTTTAAGTTTCCGTGTGAAGGAACACAAGACTTACGTACGGAACTATGAACTGAAGAAGTCATCAATAGCCCAACATTGTCCCGAAAATAACCATTAAATTTTTGTTTGGAAACACTATTCTTATTGATAAACCTGATTCGACTAACAAGCTTAATGTATTAGAAGCTTTACACATATACCGGAATTCTTCACGACTTGTCAATGACATGACGTCTACGCCATTTCTTTCAAGCGCTTGAAAACAACTCACCAAAAACCGTGACCCTCAGAACTCTGATGATGTCACAATGATTTGGATGTTTACGCTCCATTCGTCCTGATGATGCCGAGACAAACGCTTTGCGAAACTATAATCGATGTTAATACAACATTTAATTGTGAAAAAACGTTGATAATTTATTTTAAATGAACATCACAAGTGTGTAGTCTTGAATTATATATAATACAAAATACATTCGTATTTCAACTAAAGTAGGGTGTATTTCGTGCATTCTACTAACTGAGTAGTCACTTAATCCGTCCAAGCACGATAATTAATCATGAGGCAGAATGGAGCTCACAGCATCCACAAAGCTAGAAGGTTTTTAATGAAAATACAATTAAAATGCAAGTACTTTCCAACCAATTATTGCTTCGTCTTCTAACTTAGAGCAGGTAGATGAGGACGTCTGTCTTTTACAGTCTTGTTTACCGCATACGTGAATCTGATTGATATAGTCCGTTCACGTGGGTAACTGAATGAAATTCTAGTCATGAAATTATTATTTTAAGTAATATCACATAATCTTCCATACCGGGTTCCCTTTAAAGTGATTTGATTTGCTTACATACGTTTTTAAAGCAGAATTTAGAGTTATTCGCTTCGCAAAAAGGATATTTCTTAAAAAAAGAACAGGTTGTTGGTAAAATTTAAACTTCCAATGGGCGAAGTCAATCTGTTACATGTTATTCGATGAAGAATTAAAATTCGTTGCTGCTGTTGCGGGCATTAACTTAAGATCATTATTCGTTAATTCTAAATGCATGTGGTAATTTTAAATACAATAATGTGGCTTTAAAAATGTGATATTCCTGCAAACATTAGATTTTTTGTTATTATAGTATCCAAAACCAACTTTACTTTGGATCAGGACAGACTTGTCCTTTTAAATCGCCTCTTTCGTTTCGCCCGCTGCGTTGAAAACAAATATAATTGCGACATATGTTCGTCGCTTAAAAAGCGCACAATTAAGATCAGCACATGAATTTTCTTTGACTCTTGCAAGAATGTACATATGTTTTCTGTAGTTTTAAAGACGATTTTTTTTTCAAATAGGGCCAGCTCCCTCCTAACTAATGTCATCGCATTCACAATTAAATCCTCAAGAAGAAACGTAAAGGATAATAATCTAATATGCTCATAATTCAGGATAAGCAGTTTAAAACCACGTGATAAATACAAGTGTCGTATAAACGTCACTTTAGAAAACATTGATTAACTTTTTTATATAATTTTCTCATAGGTAACAATTCAAAACGAAAACTGAATTAGATTAGTGTTCCTGCATTTTCTAAAACAAAGGATGTCACATAACACTTGATGTTTTTGAAAAATTTATGAAGTAAAGTTTTCCTAATTTGTAATACTTTCAATATGTTTCAGACAATATGAAATATGAGGTTCACCCTTTTCCTTGCTGGATACTAATTTCCCTCTCATGAGTAGCACAAACATTTATCAAATATATATAGTTTGGGAATTTCAATTTAGTATTTATGTGTCTTATCTTTTGTAAGTGATCAAGATGAAAGCTCTCTTCGCTTGTGAAAATGATTCATGCAAGATGATAAGTACACGCACATAGGGAATATACATATTCAATTGAGTTTGTTGTTCTTACATGATCACTAATTATCAACGTTTGATTTTAGAGAACTGTAAGGAGATATCTATTTCTCCTATTTTGAGGAACTGCAAGGTAAATATTCTCGATCATAAATTAGGAAGTAACTGTATTTGATTTTTATGACATTTAAAAATTACCCAAGTACTCAAAAATAGTCAACGAAAGGTAAGAATGTTTTGTTAATTTCATAGCCAGTAATATTTTGAATTTCAGAGGCCTTTTTTTTAAAGTGAATCCATATTTGCACGACAAAAACACTAAATTCCAAGAACCAAGGATTTCCCATCTTGTGTAGCTTAAACCATTTCAAATATGACCAGGGTCGGCTCGTAGAAAGGGAATTCCGGGTTCCATTCCCCACAAGAATATTAAATTACAAACCCTATTTCCGTGATATAATGGTCATTTCCGTGATATATAGACGTTCGGAGTCTACATCAACTTCTTTCAGATTTTACTCTCACGTTCCAGTTTCAAACAGTCATTGTGCCTTTACCTCGTCAAACCAAGCATGCGTCAAGGTCATTTGTGTCGTAATTTCCTAAAAGGAACGGGTACTAATGATTCCTCTATTTGTATGACGTAATTTCCGATGATCCAATGAATTATCATTAGAGATTGGTAAGTACGCAAAATTACGCATCAACAAAAGTGCATCAATACGAATAATTCCAGTAGTCCCTCCGCGGAGTTTCATAAAAAGATGTTTGGAGGCGCAAGTGGACTGAGATAGGGAAGGTAAGGATATGTAACATTATTGTCTTTTCTTTATGGAATGGTATTATCCACTTAAAGGAATTTCTGCCGGGCACCCCAATGAACGGTGTATCTCATTTTAAAATTTAAAATAACATAGTTACAGGTTATAAATGCTGTTGGGCGAGCTGAAGCCCACTTTTTGTAGGTAAAGCAAAGTTCCAGGATTCACAGATAAAACAAATTTTATGGATAAATGTACTATAATTTTCAATTTTGTTACTGAACGTAAAACTGGAACACAATCTGTCACTCTATTGAAAAGAAATGACACTTAGCTATACTCCAGGTATGAAAGATATACACAGTGTAGCGTTATTCGTCATAATTTTCCTGCGCCATAACGTAAGGAAAATTTCAATGCATTATTTTTTTGTGGTGTAATGTTTTATTTATTACTCAGTTTCTTTTTGGTTTTTTTTTCTGAATGAAGGTTTAGCGACCACCACGAGCAACTCAAAGGGCTATAAGCAGTCTCCAGTCCCTAATTTAGGGCCATTGGTTCCAGGGAAGGGAGAGAGTTAGTGCCATAAGACAAACACAACATCCATGCCTCACCGGGATTCGAACCCGGAACCCTTCTGGAGGAATGATCACAGGCCATCGTTTAGACCACCGCGCCAACGGGCGGCTATTACTCAGTTTAAGCAAACAGAAATGGATATTTCTTTGGGATTATAAGTAATGTTACTGAAGGAAGACAACACTGAATATACAGGGTGATTTCGGATTTAGAAATAATGGTCATAAATGAAAGTATAGGTAATAAATACTCATCGAAACAAACAAAATTATCTTAGTCAACATAGGTCCGGAAACAAACCGTTTCCGACTTAATTGGCATTTTTTGCAGCGTTTCCGCAGATAATGATATAAGTTATTTTTTTCTCCAGCTGTCAGAAATTTCGATAGTCTTTGCACATCTGAGGAAGTAATCGGGAGAGCTAAATTATTTGAAGGACCGGTTACACCCCAAACATACCCCTCCCCGAAAGTGCCTCCTCGACTTCTCACCAAGGTAAGAAAACCAACCACTCCCGTTCTTGGAGTAAAACACCACACAGGGGATACACTTTGAGCTCCTGGGGGAAAATGAAGGGAATCATTTTCGGGAAGAGTTGGTTGAGGGTCCGAACTTTTAGCCCAAAAACAAAGACTCTGAGATGTCTCCCGTAGGAACTCCACAAATACAACAATAATAAACTGTGGGAAGAAACCAAAGTTACATCTGGTAACCCTGCATGATGTTATCGTGGCAAACAATAAACAAATGATTGAGATGTCTCTCGTGGATGCTTGACAAATCAATGTGACACCCAGGTGCACGGAAGTCTCTGGCAAACGACACACATACAGCAACCTGTTGTATGATACTAACCGAGTTCACCGAAGTTTTCCGCATCAGTACAGCGAACACCTCATAACACATGGCAGAAGACATGCAAATGCTGCCACCAATGCATTGCGGTTTGGCGAACGCACCACGTCTGCATGTAATCGGTTAAAACGTGGAGGCTTAAAGGTGTACATTACAGGCAATATCAAATCATGTTCCGTATGGTTACTGTTAAAGGCTGCTATGGCTAGCGCTTTCACCAATGCAGAGTTAGCTGACGTGCATTTCAAAGTCCGGCAAAATGGAAATGCAGCGCTCGCAGCGCGTATGTACACAGAGGCATATCCAAAGCGATGGCATCCCGATCTTCGCATATTTGTGCAGATCCACCAGCGCCTAACAGAGGATGGGTCATTTCAGTTTGCTGAGCCAGAGGGGAAGCCAAGAACTGCCCGAGATCCTGGAATTGACGAGAGACTGTTACCAAGATTTGAACAAGACCCGGCAAAGAGCACTAGAAGGATTGCTCTTGCGGAGAATAGGAATCGAAGTACCGTCTGGGGAGTTCTGCATGACAATCGCCAACACCCTTACTATATACAGCTAATAAAAGCCCTAGGTTGCGGAACTTTTCACCGAGATTCTGGCGGTGGCTGCTACATCGATGCGCGCGTAATCAGCGCTTTCTCGCTAATGTTTTATTCACTGATGAGTCCTCATTCACAAGACATGGCATTTTGAACTTTCATAACTGCCACCTGTGGGAAGCCGAACATCTTGACGCCATTGAACAATCACGCAAACAAATTCGATTCAAAAAATAACGTGTGGACTGGGGTCTTAGGTGATAGTCTCATAGGACAATTTCTGCATCCGAACAAGCTTACAAGTGATTTGCATCTACAGTTTCTGCAGCATCACTTCCCGCAATTCCTAGAAGATGTCCCCTTTCGTACACGTTAACAATGTGGTCCATGCACGATGGTTTACCAATGCATTTTAATCGCACGGTGAGGCAGCATCCAATGTAACGTTTGGAGACCGATGGATAGGTCGGGGCGTGCCCCGCTTGTGGCCACCCTGCTAACCTGACCTCAATCCATTGGAATTCTGTATCTTGGGCTATTTAAAAGAACGAGTGTATGCAGTCCCCGTGGGCAGTGTCGACGAATTGAGGATGAGAGTGGAAATTGCATGTGCAGAAATAAGATACAACTCAGGCATGTTTGAACGTACAAATAGGCATGCCTGAGGAGGAGCCCGGAAGCCCGTATCAAAGCAAACGGAGGACATTTTGAAATTTTTTTCTGAAGGTAATAACCCTACATGTCACTTCTGTCCGTATTTGTACGTGTTATTTGCCGTTTTAACGTCACGCAGGTTTATCAGATTTAACGTTGGTTTCTCCCCACAGTTTGTATGTTGCATTTGTTGTATTTGGGGAGCACCAGAGGAAGACATCTAAGATTCATTTGTTCTTGAGCTGAAAGTTTGGACCCTTAGCTCACCTCTTCCCAAAAATCATCCCCTTCACTGTCTCCCAGGAGCTCAATGAATTCCTCGTGTGGGTTGTTTTATTGCAAGAACTGGGATGGTTTGTTTTTTTCCTTATGGGTACGTTAAGGGGTCACTTTTAAAGAGGGGCATATTTGCGTCTTGCCCTTCGCTCAAACAATTGGGGTCAAACTGTTCCTTCAAACTAGTCAGCCCTTCAGGTTTCTTCCTGAGAAGAGCAAACACTATCGAAACATCTGACAGCTGGGGAAAAAACAACTTTGCATTATGTCTGGAAACCCTGCAATAAAATGCCAGTTACCTCGGAAACGGTTCGTTTCCGGATCTTTGTTGACTAATTTTTTTTTGTTTCGATAAGTAATACCAGTATTTTCATTTATGACCATTATTTCTGAATCATCTTGTATATGGAAGTAAAACTTTGAACCCCATTTTACTAACTTCATTGTTTCAGTTTATTGCATGTTTATTGTATTTATTGCACACCATAATGACCATTTTGGCACCTTACTGTATAAAATGCACCAAAACGTTTGAGATAATTTAATGCTTCCGTAAAATGAATAAATTATATTTTATTTAACTTTAAGTTTATTAATGGGATAATTTTTTTCTTCCTAATTATTATTTAGTTAGGCATGTTGTACGTAATCTAAAATGTCCTATTAACAGTAATTCATGCTAATTTCTCATATTTGTTTGTGGGAAGAACGTTTCTCATTGGTTAATTTCTGCGTTTATCATTTCTTACCGTGCCCGTTTGTTTAAACTTGAACTGCCATTCTTGTAATTTGCGAAAAAAAATGTTTCCTCCAACCAGTGTTCTTGATGAGTGAAGATAGCTGAAATTTTGTAAAGTTCCTTACTCTTCTATCTAATACTATGGTACCGAATTACCAGGAATGATGTTGATACCTTCTAAAGTTGCTTATTGCTATCTCCATTTTCAAGCATTTATAAGATGCACAAAGGGATTTCGTGTTCTCAGTTGTTTGGACTTCAAATGTCAATTATGGGTTGTTATTTTTACCAAAAGATATTTGGGTAAACAGAGGAAAAAATCAGTACATGTCTAGGGCAAGAGTCAATGCAGGGGGAAGGGGGATAAAAAGAGAAGTTATATTTCGAAATTGCGTTTGACTTATTAAACTCCGTTTAATACGGCAAACGCCGTTTCAAAGTAGGATTTCTCTTCGAAACTGCGTTTGAGGGAAAATATTTCACGGTTTATCTGTTGGTTGGTTATTTGATTGATATACAATTATTGGCGCAGACACCCAAAATCTATAGTTTAACCGTGCAGCAATTATACAAAAATTAAGAATAATTTCGTTTCGGAATACCTACTTATGGAATTCTACTTGCGGTAATTAATTCAAAACTATTGGTAAATTATCTTAAATTTCGAAAGTTTCAGTTTAAATAATTTTCTCAATGTATCTGTTAATGAGCTTGATTGCCACTTTGTTGTACATTGGATTAAATATAGATTAGAATTCTGAAATATGAAATAACCCTATTGGTTAGAGATACCTAAAGAAGGTACATTTATAAATTTGTTCCCGACTTTGTATTGGAGGAAAGACATTAAATGAACAGGAAGTCATTGGAACGCCAACCATGGTTATTAAACGTTTGTGAGATTGTATTCTAATTTGGTGCACAAAACGATGTTTATGAATGAGTTGTATGTGTTTATACTATACAGGAAGCAATTAGAACTGCTATGAAATTAACTTTGTTGTTAACATTTTGAAAAAACGGAAATGTGCTTCATTTTACCAAGTGTGTGTGTGTGTGTGTGTGACAAGGAAAAGCTTGATGCGGTCTTTTGTTAACTCAGGTGTCAGGAGACCACCATTACAATTCTAATATCATTCTTGTGAATCAATGATTTTTAGTTCCACCTCTCAAGAGGGACGTAAGAAACGCACGTCTGCAAAGAAGGTAACTTTTCTGGAAACAATACGCCGTTGATGCGTATTAATATATATATGACACATATATCGAGAATCATATAAGGACTGTGATTATCCGAACGACGATACGATGCTCTTTCCTATCGGTATATGACTGTTTGGGGAAATAAGTACCGCTCTTTCACCAAAGCATGATGGACACCTGAGAGAAGACTGCTGGTTTGTAATTGCTCTTTCCTGGGCATGCCAGACATACTCTATTGGGATCTGGCGCGGAGTTCTCGCTCGATCCTGTGAATAATCTCTCTATCCACGTATTCGTTCGATGGCCGTTCGCTATGAGGAATGGCATTATCGTCCATAAGAAGGAATTGAAAGCAAACAGATCCCTTGGAAGGCCACACAGAGGGTTCTGAAATGTCACAAATGGGACATGCAGGAGTGATGGCGCTTCCCGGAAACATGTTTCTACGTGCATCCATCAAACATGCTGTCACCACAAACCAGTATCCTCCACCACCATACTGGTTCCTAACAATAGACGAAATATTTCGGCTTCCCAACTGTCTACAAATATACTCACGTCAATTACGAATGTTCAGGCTGTAAGTGACTCGACACTAAAAGAGACGAAGAGCTATTAATCAAGCTCCAGGTGTGAAATTGAAGGGCCCATATGAGTCGGAGCCTGTTGTGTTCTGTGGCGAGTGGGGTACAGACCAATGACTTCTAGGCATACAGACCTCCCTCGTGGAGTGATTCGTACACAGTTTGCCAAGATATCGGGGTTCCGTAAAAATGGAAACGTCCTGTGATAATTGCTTGGCTTTCTTCTCCCTAAGGCGGCGAGTGTTAGAGGTAAACAATGGGTTTTAGTACGTTTTTTGTAAAAAAAAAAAAAAAAAAGAGGTAGTGCTAATGTTATCCGTTTGTCAGTTCGCTTATGGACGCGATCACTCTACATATATTTGCCTGAATGAAAAAATCTATTTGGCATTGCGGAACTTAAAATATGCGAACAGTGATCCTTCATTTCGTTTTTCTTTACGATTAACAATTTTGCCGCTAGAGGGCGTAAAAGGAGATGATATCAAACTGAAAATACATTATATTCCATGCAGCTTCTAAGCATCTGATTAAAAAATATTTTACCTTTCGATTCCACTTACGTCGAAGTCTGTTTTAAGTATAGTCACTTTTTTCAAGTACGCTTATATTTTCCGCTAGATGCATAAAATGAAATTGCGTTTTCTCCGATATCTGTGCTTGTAAAACTTCGATTCTAAAACATCTTTCTGCAGCGGATACAACACCTGATGGGAAATCTTTTGCATATAATTTCTAATTTTTGGTAAAAAATTATGTGGTCACTAGGGGGCGTAAGCTTTAGTTTCTGTCTTTGATGTACTTGCCACAAAATATGAGATTCTAAATTCTCGAGTGAAAAAATGCATTCGTGGAACGATGTCACTTTTCTCGATAAATAGTTTCGGAATAAATTATTCTTAAAATATTGCATGTTTTCTCCACTAGGGGCTGTAGGCATATATCTTAATCTTGTCAATATATTTGCCTCTAATTGTGTGTTTAGCATATTTCACAAACAAAGCAACAGAATTAGCATCTAAAAGACGAGCTAAAACCTATAATAAAGGAGATAGTAAAACACGAACACACATACTATATCATAAATGTCGAAATTGTAATAATTTTGAAGTGAAAACTATGCCTTAAATCTTGCAAATTCCAGTCATGACGTTGCATGAAAGACAATTCACCATAAAATAATATGTTAAAGTTTAATTTACAAGGTATAAGTTTTTGAAAATCTTCAGGAAGTTAATCAGCGTACTGTAATGCAGCTGGAGGTCGTCACGGTGCCTTAATTCATTGATCTAAATATGAGACAATAATTTTCAAAAATATGCCTAAAATATTAATAGCAATTTCATTGTACACAGGTTATTTTTTCGAGTTCTATTAGGTGACAATGGAATCGATTCAAGCAATGCACTTCTGTTGTTTTTCCCTCCAGATATTTTGACTCACCTTTTTCTTCAAACCTTTGATCTGATAAAACCTTACCTTGGCCTTTGGTTCTGTAAAAACATAAGACGAATATAAGCTTGTGGAGGAAGTGTTACACTTCGTGCAATGTTCTGCTAGGACACAATGTGCAATGTTCTGCTAGGACACAATGTGCAATGTTCTGCTAGGACACAATGTGCAATGTTCTGCTAGGACACAATGTGCGATGTTCTGCTAGGACACAATCTCCGTGAAATATGACGCCTACCTTCTACCTAAACATCACTGCAAACCAGATACATCCTTTCACGACAACGATATACTTCGCTTGTAGTGCCTTTTTTTACAGGTAAATGCGCCTTGACACACAACGCGGTTTGTCAGCGAACTGTTGTTTCTATTTCTTGATTGCTTGGCTAGGGTTTTTTATTAATTTGTTTGTAAACATTCTTCTTATGTTATCACTATGTCCGTCTGTGTTCACACTGTCTGTGAACATGCTAATCCGATTGCATATACATTCCTGACTTGGGAGAACTGACATGAGAGAGTGATAACATATATCTGATTAGGTGCGATTTTATTTTTATATCATCTCCATAAGATGCACTTGAATAAATCATTTTGAGTCGCGTAGGTTCCGCTGTGAATAACACTATATTTCGGAATATGTTTTAGTTCTTTCCGTCCTTACTATTTACACACAGATTGCATTTATACTGCAGAAATTATAGTGCACACTATATTATTGTAAATTTTAATATATTAATTATTAATTGGGAAAAACTTTTCTTTAAGAATAGCTGTAGCTATCAGTACTAAAACGTCCTTTTTAAGTTGCAGTTACAAATCCGGTACAAGTTCCCGCAACTTTGTAATTCGAATCTGTGAAGAATGTTGCTGCAAATAATGGGCTCACATACTTGTCAAATTTAAGCACCTTTAGTTGCTCTTTCCACAGAAAAATTCCCGTCAGACTGTTACAATATAAATGTTTCATACTCAATTGATCGTTCAATTGATATGAAAGTTCCATTGCTCCAGTGGCATAATTAAGTTTTCTTTAAATACTTCAAACGGAATCACACAGATTTTTGTTTTATTTTTTTGTCAGGAAGGAAACTTAGTTTCAGATATGTATCAAGGGCCCGCTGAAGCTGTAACATTGATTAACTATTATTTGTGACTTGGAAGCAACAAAACTTTGGGAAACGATTTTTTTTAAAAAATAAGACGACTTCTGTATCTCTTAAGCAGTTTTGTCTACGTTTTGTGTGTTAAAATTCAAACAAAGTGTACCAAAGTTACAGTAAGCATTGTGGCTGCAAATGTGTGCTTGCTTATTTGTCAAAAACTAAGCCCCTTTAGTGGATCTTCCCCCAGTAGAATTACCTTCATATTCTTACCTTTTCAATTTGTCATACTCAATAGATCGTTCAACGGTATAAAAGTTTTTTGCCCCAGTGCCATAATTAAAGTTTCTGTAAATACGTCAAACAGAATTTCATAGCATTTTCTTTTTTGGCAGCAGGAAAACTTAGTTTTAAGATATATCACGGGCCTTAAACTGTAACATTAATTACCTATTATTTGTGACTAGAAAGCGACCAAATGTTTTGAAGAGCTTTGTGATTTAAGATAGGAGGACTAATGTACCTCTTTAGCAGGTGAACCTGCATATACGTTTTCTGTGTGAAAATTGAAAATGCAAACAAAATGTACCAAAGCAACCAATATTAAACACCAAAACATCTCAGGGTTTAGGTTTCGTTTAGTTTCCTTTGTCATGCAAAAAGTGAGTACAGGCACATGAAAGTTATGAAAGTTCTGGTTAGATAAGGAAGTAACATACAAATGCTGCTGTACTTATGACAGATGTAAGATCGAAAAATATTCTCCTTAACTTTCAGACGGCTCCATAAGTTGCACTAACAACCCTAATCAATTAATTTTCGATGGAGTTTGCTTTCATCATAAGTGAATACATCCTAAATTTTTGTATTAATACACTGATGGTGTTTTGATGTTTAATTTAATTTCCTCCCGTGATTTCGGAAACAAAATCCCAATGACCAAACTTATTTTGGGAATTATTCAGTGTATACAGTTACCTAAGAGAGAAAAAAACAACCTGCCGAGAAATATAGTGAATCTTAAGAACGGGAGTGAAATAAATGTGAATACAGTTCATTTGAATGGCGAATACAGTTAATTTGAATCGGCTGAAAAGGAGATTCATTCGTGGAAGAACGAGGAATGGGTTTTCTCAACATCGGCTCTTTGGGGCTGTAAGGTAAAACACGTGTGCATGCTCTTCTCTTTGCGAATCATTGTTAGTGAACGGTTAATGAAGAGCATCTCCTCTATATGGTAGTGTGTCTATTTCCTCTTGGCCTTACACTCGCATTCCTTTAAAATAGAGAATGGCTCGTTCACTGAACATAGTGAGAAAACCGGCAGCGTCTTGATGCAACGTATATGGGCTTTTTTTGTTAAAGAGCATGAGTAGGTTTCAATGTTGCGTGAAGGATGAATAAACTAGCACGAATGAATGAATATTTCCAAAGTTATCTGATAATCAAAAAGTAACCTGAATTCCCTGAGCACTCAATCTCTTAGCAAAATTTTTACTAACACCATCCATGTAAATCCTATCATTAATAACTCATCAAATAATTCTTTCAGTGCTTATTCTCACGCTAATGCTTATTTTTTCAAAAAAGCGGAAACACACTTTGTATTGTGTGAAATTTTACAGTTTATTATTCTATAAATAAATTACATTATGTAGTTACTTCTGACTTTAGACATTCATTTTTTTGTTTAGTTAACCTTACATTACGCCTGTGAATAGGATTTTGTTTAAAATTTATCCAACAGGGTGAAAATACTTGCGTAACACTTAACGTTTTCAATACTGTATATAACATGCAATTTCTTAAATTTTTTGATGGAGTTTTTTAATTTCAGCTGTACTGTTGTTGAATTGTGCTATCAGGGAAACAGCTCGCATATCTTGATTTTTTGTTTTTGTATGGCTATGAGTCAATCCACCGTACCTCCTTTTACTTTGTCATGCAACTTTCCTTTTTTATAACATTTTATTAACCCTATAATTGCAAACGCGCCTAAATCGAAACTGAAAATAAAACTATTCTGTATGCCACTATGCTCCCTCCGGCTGATCAATGCACATTTAAATAATTAGATCATGTTATTAAATATTCTAGTACAAGTGCGCAGAAGTAAGAAGCTGTATTCCAGTTCGTAACGTTTCGCAGACACCGTGGAACTTTTACTGAAACATTCCATCCTAACTCAAAGCTTTCTAGAACCTGAAAACGGTAATTCTACGAATCATTTATACTCGAAGTTTCAGCGCAAACGTCGTTAACCTTAACGAACGTCACAACACAAACTAATTTTTCAATGATAACCTTAGCGCTAGGTTATTAGACATATCTTTAGGTGGAGCCACTTCGGAAACGAGCTGCTATTGGCCGGCGAAATGACGTCGCGCTGGGAGCAAAACAGCGAGAAGCGAAGAGGCGAGACCCAAGAGCCATCGCTGCTACGGGTTACACTTTAGCAAGGAATATAAATAAACTCGATGGAAAATGTTTTCAAATACTAATAATTTCAAACTTCATAGATTAACATATTTATCAGTGATCTGTTATTTCCTCTTTCATGAATTAATTAATTTTGAAAACAAAAAATATAGCAGCTTTTGTATAAAGAAATATGAGGGCATTGCCGTAAACACACATATTGCTGAACTTTGTACTTCGCAGGAAGTTATATTTACAAGAAACTATTGTCAGTGCAAAAGTAACTTCTGAAAAATGCAAACTTTTCAAAGTCTAGCCATTCGATTATCAGCGCATCAGGTAGTCCCGTTAACGGGCTAAACAAACAAGAAGTAAATATGTTATTCATCATTTCATTTTTGCAAAATAAATCTTGTTGTTTACAGAATTCCACTTAGTAGCCTTCAAATACAAACAAAAATTCGCACGAAATGTTCGTTTTTCTATTTATTTTAATAGGTGGCAAAAACACTATCAAAAATTATATAATACTATTGCAATGGCGGGCAGAATTTAAATGAAAACAAAAATAAAACTTATCCTAGTGTGCCACGGTCCATCCCTGCCTAAATCTTCCTCCCAAACCAGGCTAGCTGAATACCAAAGAAAGGGACTGTCTTAAGTTAAGTTGATATGATATTAAGTTACTGACAGCACACAAAAACAACGTAATTTTTTTAACTGAATTGTTTAACTTAGATTTAGTATCTCAAATTGAATAGAAAATAGCGTTTGCCTTGATAACAGATTCCAGTTTTTCTGCCACACCCTGTACTTGGCAACAAATATTCGGTTACTTTGATGAAGTCTGCCATTTGCGTGCTTTTCTACTCTGGGCTTCTGCAGCTTTCCGAGCCTTAGCTTTCATGTTAAGGTATCTCAAGCGTATGAATGTTCTTGTTCTCACATACAGTTTGATTAATTTTTAGTGTATCAGGGCATTTTTTACTAATAACATTACAGATCTTCTTTACAATATTTTTATCAGGTGACAGAAAACGTTGCCAATGAAATGAGGTAAAGAACAGCTCAAATTGACTGATTTTGCTTAACCAGTCATCAGAAGGCATAAGGAGACCTCCTCGTGACCATGCTCCTATCCAGCACAAAGATGGGACATCGCGGAGGACAGCAGGTAATTGCTCAGTGGGAGTACCTAAGGTTTTATTATATTTTTGCCCACGATGCTCAAGATAGCCAGCAATGTATTTAAAACCTTCAACAGAGCAATCACTTCCAGTAACACGTGCTGAAGGAGGATCAGGGATAATAGGGTCATCAATCGCAATGTCCCGCATCTCAGTGATACCTTCAACCATGGAAAATGGTTCTGACATATCTGGCAAAATAATACCCAATAGCTGAAATGTTAAGAAGGAATCATTGTCGTCAGCATCTGACGCAACTGAAGAAGCACTAGATAAAGGAATATCTGATATGTTGCTACCCAGTAATAAGAGGCGAATGCGGCACTTCACTTCTGAAAGTAACAGGTTACCGTAAAAGTGACCAATTCCTCGGATCCGCGAGAAAAAGTTTACAAGACAGTCCTGATTCAAGCGTGACGTCAATATATATTTGATGTTCAAGGGTTTAAGGTCACCAAAGAGCCCCATCAGTGACTGTATAGAAGTCAAAAATCCTTTTTGAAAAAGCAAAAGAACTTTCGTAGTACCAACCCTCATGCCTTGACAACAAGCAAACAGTTTAAAGTGTTTTCTTGAATAGCATGATGAATACCAAATCCACATGCATTGGGTCTGTCATCAGAGGGCTTCCTAGAATTGAAAACGTCAAATGAATTGTTGATCAACTGAATAAATTCAGCAATGGACTCTTCATTTGGCATTAAATAACGTATGGCTTGTGCTGTATGGTTGGAAAACAGCTCAACTGCCATACGTGCTCGTTGACGCTCTCTGCCTTTCACTGTGAAATGATGTGATGTTAATTTTGGACAAATTTTAATTTCACCACAATCCAAAGAAAACAACTGCTTAATAGTGGCTTTTGTGATGACCTTGTTACTTGGCAAGGTTGATCCCGCATCAAGAAAGTGATATCTGAGCAACTTATATAGATGGGGTTCATCTGCTCTGCAAATACCCAAACCCGTTTCTTGTGGTCTGATGGATTCGGAAAGCTTGTGTTTGTGTGTGATGCACTGAGTTCCTTCCACACTGCACGATTCTTTGGCCCAAGGTCAGACACTACAGCAACAACATTATATTTAATATCCTGTAAGGATGATATTATTTTTTGAGTAATGACGGTGTCATTGAAACATCAAAATCTTAATATATCAGCTGCTTCCAGCTAGAAAAGATTCATTGCACCATAAACACCTGAACATTACTGTAGGGTCCAAAAATACGATCTCTTCCTGGTCATATGAAATCCGGCTGCCGACATTCATTTCTTCAAATGAAATTACACATACGCGTTCTACATCATTAAATCTTTAACCCAGAGTTTGCATTACCTGCAGAACATCGTGCAAAATACCAGGATGACAACGGAATGAACGAGTGGTCCATCGTCGCAGGGTTGAAAGCCCAGGCAAAGGGAAACCTATCTTCAATCACAAGAAGTTGTAGGATTTAACAGATATGCCTCGCAATGTAATCGCTTTACATATGTCATCCTTTACCCATTTCACACTTTTTTTGTTATACAGCAAACAACGAATCGGGTTTTCTGTAAATATTTTACCTAAAACTTTACTCACGTCAGCTGCCACTTTTGAAGCTGAGTTATTCAGACATTCACGCAGATCCCTTTGAGTAGATGCAAGTTTATTATTAAGGCACTGATTTTGCACTCTTAATTTGGTGCACTCAACACTTATCCTCTTATTTCTTATTTCCAATGACTTTATCTTCGTCTTCGGAAGTTGAACATCAGCTGAAGATGGTGACGTAATATCAGTTGACACAGATTTATCATTTTTTCTTTGGAATCACATTGCGAAATGTTTCCAATGCTCGTTTTGTTACTTCACGTCCATGTAATCTATCTGCTGCAGGACTAACATTCAGAACGCTAGGAACGGAGGATGACGATTAATGATGATTAGCAGTTGTAATATGCTTATGGCTAATTTGACCTGGAAGACTAACTATAGGTACAGCTTCTTCTTTCAATTTCATTCTGCAAGGTAATATAAGTAATTCTGATTTTATGTCACGAACATAACTGTCAACAGTAAAATGTTCCGAACAAATTCTTGCATTTTTAACTTTAAAATTATCCTTTCGTTTACATTTCAGTACCCGGAGTTTTTCCAAATCAGGATTTGCAGGAAAACAATGATAAATAATATCTGTACCTCGTGTGTTCCTACTGTAGGATAAACATCCTGCTACTGCACATCCAGACATATTGTGTTACACTGATATAAAATAATAATATGCACAACTGATGTTGAAAAATAGCTACTAGTTATGAAGTATATTTACCAAATTCGAAGAACGAATTTTAGTTTGCACTCCCGAGCCAAAGATGCCGTGCGGCGTCGTGTTTTCGCAGCGTTTGCTCCCGGTGTCACGTCATGCGCAAATCCGAGAGGACGGAGATTGCAATTGCATATTGTAATTGCGTCCCCTGGATTAATTTAGCAGAGAAATTTAGATTGTATAATATATTTTCCCACGTTATATAGTGCAAATATTTCTTAGCATTGTTCATAAAAGTACCAGACAATTTTTTCACACGTATGTTCCATCTGCAAAAACGTTTCGTATTTCAATCGAAAAAATATATATTTATCACTATAAATAGGGACGGGTGGATTCAATGTCCCAGGAGAGTTTCACACAACGTGATTTCGGCGAAATGCTAGCAAGCAACCCACGAAGGAAAGTAAAAATCAGTAGTTCTACTCGGTCGTGTATACAGTTGTCCTTAAACTATATGGCGTTCCATTTATGTTCTAAGTTAAGTATTTACTGAGTGTCAATAGCATGTTAATTGAATTACATTATCCTTTCTCGAATTTCAACAAATGTGTTAATCATATTTGTTGCTTCATCCATGTTTATTACATTCACGATATGTTTCGACGTCCAAGTATTCTTAAATTGGTAACGTTTTTTATATTTGCTTTGCTAATTTAGTTCCATCTGCATAAAGAAACCATTAGTTTGGCTCGTAAAACAAAAAAAAACCTTCCATTTGGTTTATACTGTTTTAAATATCTCTTAGTATTTCGTTACAATTTAAGAAAATATATGGCAACATTCGAATACTTTATGGCAATGGATCAGTTATAGAAACACGTTAGGAAGGTAAAATTCATTTAAAAGGAGAAACATTGGATTTTCCCAAATTGAACCAACTAATCCTATGAAAGAATCATTCCTCTCCGGGATTTACATACGATTTCCAAGGACAGTGTTTTATTTCTTTAAGAACAGGCATCTGACAACACCAGCTTGAAACTTTGAGCTGCGATTTTGTTTTCGCAGAAGAGTGAGTTCTTCATTTTCTTCCCGAGACAATAAATGGTGAGAAATACTTATCTGCGAAAGCAGTAAGACCGCGTTCCCTAGGATGGATGGGGGCAAAATGAAGGATTTCTTTGGGAAAAGACCTTTAACGAATAAAATGCAAGACGACCTGTAGGAACGAAATGTAATCTCCAGCCAAAATAAGTTTTATTTTTCTCAATTTGCTTCCTCTATAAGTATGGCAACGCAGGCTACCTATTTACTTCACTGCAATTAACTTTTGTGACATGAACTGAGTGAACACTGAATTATGACCACCTACTTAATACTTTGTAGATTATCATTTTGCCCTTAGTACACCATCTATCCGACTTATCATTGATTCAAAAAGACGTCTGAAGTTGCGAGGTATAGCAACAAAGCTGTGTATAATGCTGCCTTCAATGCAGATATGGATGAGATTTAGTGTAGCCAAACGCCAGGTATGCCGTTCCATAATGTCCCATAAATACCCTATGGGATTGATAACGTGTAATTCGGAGGTCAATCGATATGCTGGAAGTTTTAACTGTTTTCCTCAAATTATTCCTGCACAACAGTTGACCAGTGGTTTGGCGCATTGTCATCTAAGGAGGCACCGTCACCATTCGGTTTCAGGCAAACACTGCAGGGTTCAGAATAGCAGCAAACAATTCGCGATAGTCGGCCCCAGTCATACCTTGTTCCGTATGATACAGGGGTTCAATTTCCTGCCAGGTATACATGCCTCACACAATATCACTGCATCCAAAGACATGCACTGTGCAGACCATGAAGAATGAATTGAGTGCTTCATGATATTTATAGCAAATACGTACACCACCATCCACGGAGTGCTGTAAAATAGGCGACGCGTCCGACAACCACACGTTTTTTTTTTTGCATTGATCTGACTTCCAACTTGTGTGATATTTGGATAAGGAGAGTCTTTTGCGCTGATAAACCGTGGTTAAGGGAGGATGTTGTCGAGGTCGTCTGCTGTTATAATCCATACGCGCGACAGTGTGACACCTAGTCATGACTGATACATTTGCAGGTTGACTTCACTTGTCTTGGGTAATTAACTGTTCAACAGTGCTGCTTGCTTTGTCCTGTTGGAGTGATCGGACATGGTGGTCACCACTCAGATCTACTTTTCAATGTCCTGTGCTGTTTCATTTCTAGGTAGTTGTTTGACGAATTTCACGCAAGACTTGATTTACTTTAACTAAGGCGGCTTGCGAAAAGCCAACCAGTTCAGCCGTTTGAGAAATTGAGTCACCCGCTGCCCGAGCTCATACAATTTGCCCTTTTTCAAAATACGGTAAATCCTTCTGTTTACGCATCACCCTACGAATTTTACTACCTACTGCTCCCCCTTACCTTATATACGTTACGTCTGTCGATTAATCGGAAACTCATGCTATTCACTTGTTTAACGGGCCGCATTCACTTTTTATTGGGGTGGCCCTTATTCAACAATAACTCCGGATATTTATTAATGATAGTTGTAATGTAGATATTTACTTTTCAGTGTAACCCCCATTACACGTGGAAGTATTCCTGAATTCATATTTGTACATCTCCTTAGTTTTCCCCAATACATTTATTTACGTCTCAGATCGTGGGTTTGCGGGCGACGCTCATTATGCGAAATAAACATTACGGTATTAATAATCCCACGGCAAATGGCAGCGGGTTTGTTACGGTTCAGACCACGGATTATTAATTTGCTTAGCCTTCAGATTATCAGTGCATCTAGTAGTTCCTAATATTTTATGTGAATTTTTAGCACGTCCTTTGTAAAGAAAAGGTAGTTCTTACTTATCTCTTTTTAAGTCTGTCCCTCTCTATATGGACACCATATCTCTGCAACTATTAGTCCGATTTTAAAATTTCGATTTGCATTGGAAAGTTTCATCCGCGAGAATGATTATCCTTGAATTCCGTTTCTTTTCTGATGCTCAACTTCGCGGCTTGAAGGCCTAAGAGCAGATGATATCGACTTAAACATACATTTTTATCCACACGTTTGCTTTTAACTATCCGACTGAAAAAAAATGCCTCCTTCCCATGCATTTATGTCGAAGGCTATTATAGGTACAGTCTATTTTTCAAGTAAAGCAGATATTTTCTGCTAGGGATATAGAGGTGAATATCATTCCCCAAATACCTGTGTTTCAAAAGGTTCTATGTGAAACTTCTTCCCTCGTCGGATACAGCTCCTGATGGGAAATACTTTTTTAAGGGCTAAATGTGTCTGAAATAAATTCAAATATTTCGGAAATCACAAGTGTGCCAGTAAAGGGATTAGAACACGATATCGTTAAGTTGAAAAAGTAACCTGAGCCGATAAATTATTTTTGGGTCAAATGACTCTTTGTGTGTATTTTCTTGGTAAGAACTTTTGTGTGTATTTTCTTCCCAAATAATGCACGATTCGTCGCTTGGGGGACCACAGTTTAACCTGTTTTTTTCAAAAACTCTCTTTCTACATGTGCCATTTAAAAACATATTTCAACGTCGGATTACATTTAATTTGTACAACAATTTAAGTTTATATTTGAGAAGTTTTATAGTTCACAGTTCTGCCACTAGGTAGTATTTGTCTACTTTTGTTTGCAGCTGCATCGCCACTTCTAAAAACCGTATTGAGAAATTCATTTTTTATTATATGCCTTTCTCAACAGTGGAGATGTGGAACATTCTACACTCTAAATAATTCACAGATTTCCCGCAAGGTAGATTAAAGGCCAATAACTTTTTCTTGCTACATCTGCTTCCAAGAAACATATTTGAAAAATTCTTTTACCTTAGCATAAGTTTTTCCATGAAGATTATTTTTCGCTGATTTTCAACTTTTACTCTATTTCGAATTCTTCGGCTACAAGGTGTAGAATTATATAGCGCTTTCTTCTATATTTTTCTTTTGACTTTTCGATTTGATACTTCCTTCTGCTATGAGAAATTTGTTTTGCATCTTTTGTAAATGTTCCTATTATACTGCTTAGCCCATGGTTTAAGAAAGCAGCTGCTTCTATTTCATGATGTTTTATCGACTGTTGAAATCTGTGTTTTATTTTAAATAGGTTTCATTGATGTTGCAGAACTTTCATAGGTTTATTCAAGTCGGAAAGGCGTCAAAAGACATAGTCATTACAACGGAAGATTCTGTAATTTTTCTTATTTTATCTTGCACTTTCTCCTTTGTAAAGTTAGTATTCGAAATTATTTTCTTGTTTTTCAAAATCTAAAATGTCGCAATTTCCCGTATTTTCCATCCTATTAATTTGTAATTTTTCAGAAGCACATATGGATGCCTCGATTGTTGAATGCATATTCAAACAAAGAAACAAAAGTATGATGGAAAGTTTGAGTCTTGGAGAAACAATTTAGCGAACTTTTTCTTCTTGAAAAACTGTAATGGAAGTAATGTTACAAATGCTAAAATGGTGTTCATTTAATATACAATGGCTCATAACTTGCCGATTTTAAGTGCTGATTTTGCACGACAGTTGTTTCGTACAAATATTTTTAGATAGGAATTACGTTGAAGGAAATATGCATGTGCTTGCTCAAAAAATACTATACTCATATAAAAAGTAGCTGGTGAAGTCGACCGTTTTTGTTAATGACCATACTTTTCAGAAATGAGATTTGATCAAATATCCAAAAAAATGTGATCTGCATACGTGCGGGCCGGATGAATTCATATCGCAAGTTTGTAAATCTCCAAAAAGAGCGTAAAATTGGTGTATCTTATTCGCCTTATTCAGTACGACGTGAAGTAATTATCTCACTATTATCTTTAGGATAAATGGAAACCAGCATATTTCGTGTTTAACCTTGTAGTTGTTTAGCAATTAAGATAAAGTCACTCACTTAAAGTAGGCGAATTAATCTGAGACATTACTAACAATCACGCAGGGAAAGTGCATTGATCAAATTTCTGTCATTAGCAATTTAAATAAGCTAATTTGTATTACTCGTTTGTTTCTGAAAGTTTTGTTGAGTGTGAGAGGAACTTGCACAAAAGGGGAAGAAAAGCAACTTACCTTAGATTCACAAAAACTTAAACTTCGGTGGTTTAACTCTGTTTGAAGAATACAGGAATTCACGTTTAATAACTCATTCCCAGATTCTAAGCAATGTTTCTTTATACACTGGTGTACAAAAATTAAGGACGAATAGGCGAAATTAGCATAACATCGGAACGAGCAGGCAAAACGGACCGAAAGACCACTCAGGAGATAGAGTAGGGTCTGGTACGGTAGGGCAAGCACATATATGCAACTTGACGTGTGTGGGAGGGGGGGGAGTGTCAGAAGGGTATAAAGCACACGGGCGGTGTACGCTCAGCAATTCTGTGAAAGCTATTGCACGATGTACATCGGTTTGAACGACGTCGAGTTGTTGCCACCGTGTGATATGGCCAACAGGAAATTCAGTAGACGACATCTGGATGACTTTACCTGAGGTTGCGTCATTGGAAAGTTGGAAGAAGTTCGAAGTGTGACTAGTGGGGCCGAGGAGTTTGGAATTCGCTCACAGCATCGTTTCACGACCTTGGAGAGGATTTCAAAGGAAAGGAACAGCTGTCCGAGAGTTTGGTAGTTGTCGTTCACGAGCAACCACGGCGGCGGACGACCAGTATGTTTCCCTACAGGTGAGAAGAGACAGACGGCAGACAACAGGAGAAATCGCAAGGCACATGCAACATACAACTGGACGTCTGTTATCGCGTTTTACCGAGGCCGGGAGGCTGCACAAAGGTGGTCTATTTGCACGATGACCAGTACAGTGCGTGCCATTAACGCCTACTCATCGGAGACGGAGGTTTCTGTGGTGCCAAGAAAACAAGAACTGGACACATCAGCAATGGGGTCGATCTCTCTTTACAGATGAGAGACGATTTAGTCTGACGAGAGATTCTGGACGTATACACATCTGGAGAGAGCAAAGGACACGCAATCACACCTCCAACATAATAGAAAGTGACCGGTTTGGAGGTTGCGGAGTTCTCGTTTGGGGCGGTATAATGCTTGGTAGCCGTACTGACCTCCACATCTCCTAAGGAGGTTCAGTCCCTGGTGTCCGCTATTGTACCGAGGTTCTCCTGCCTCACGTGCGTCTGTTTATAGGTGCTGTGGGTCCTGAATTCTTCTCCATGGACGACAACGCTACACCTCATCGTACGGTGGCTGTCGCAGAGCTGTTGGAGAGTGAAAATATTCAACGCATGGATTGGCCTGCAAGGTTCCCGGACCTAAATCCAATCGAACACGTGTGGGACCATCTCAGGAGACGCTTGGCAGCACGTCAGCAGCCGCCACCAACGATTTCGCAGCTGCGATTGGCGCTACAAGAGGAATGGGCCTCGATGCCTCAACAGCTCCTTCACAACCTCGTCCTTAGCATTGACAGATGTTGTAAATATTGCAACCCAGTCAGGGCTGATCACATCCCCTCCTAAAGACTGGATTTTTCTTGGCAGCCGTCTGTCACATGGACGTCTTCTGTCCAGTTGTGCTCGAAACTAACTTTTCAATAAAATGCCTTTGTATCCCTTGGATATCTTATGGTATGATTTGAGTCGATGTGGAGCACTTGTGAACGACGTTACTTCAAAACCTTCTCGTCCTTAATTTTTGCACGCTCGTGTACAAGCATTTGCTATTTAAGACAAGTGCTGTATTTTATTTCGTGTTCTGTTACACAGTGAAACTTTAAATTAAACTGTATATATTTTTTTTTTCTGAAGAAAATAGTGAATATTAAGTAATTTGATTATGTTACTATAATAATAAAATTAAAAATTAATTAGGAAATATTCGAAATACATATAGGTGTTGAAAAACACTTATCCGCAGTAAAAATGCCATATGTTTTTAAAATGAAGAGGACAAAGACCAGCATATCCAATTTTGTTATGAACTGCAAGTAATGTTAGAAAAACATGACGACTTCGTTTTGTGTAGTTCTTAGCAACGTGGCCCGTTTTCACACCAATGGAAAGGTCAATCTACATAACTGTCGAATCAGGAGCACCCGGAAGATTTTAGAGATCACTGAAAGGTGCTTATCGGAAACATTGGCGCCTGATTCTGATTCATATATACATATTTGTTGCATGTATTTCCATTATGGAGGAAATCCTTCCTCAAATAATCTGATATTATAAAGCGTTTTGCTAATCATTAAGAGAATTCGAAGTTAGTAAATAAAATGGTTATTTTTGAATTTTTTCTAAGATTTGTTTTATTATTTTGTAACTGCCGGAGTACTTATGTAATCAGAGTGTTGCCTGAAACCATTTGAACGAACTTTTTGTATTCTGTTGCATTAAATACCGTTCGTCTGCTTTGCACTAGTAATAACACAGTAGAAGTAGTTTAAACCAACTTTTTATTCTATGAAAGCGCATATATATATATATATATATATATATATATAAACCGTAATTCTACTGCCAAAGTAAATTCGGTAATGTCCTGATACAAGCAACTGTGAAATACACCGAGAGATGCAGGGAGGTTTCGAGGAAGGAACACGACCATCGCGGCGGACTTTCAAGTTGTTGTCCGTCTAAACTGGGATTCTTAAGGAATCGATTACACTGACAGCATTCGTAACAGTACTTAGGAGACAAAACGAGTTTGCAAGGGACTGTGTACACTTGAAATCTGTCTTAAAACATTGACAGAAAAGCATCTGCACTCAACGTTAGAGCGATTACTGTAATGTTTGATATTCACCTTCCTTTCCCATATTACACAACTGTACTCAATACAATACACGGTGTGTCTAGAATTATGTGTGTCCCCTTTATTTGTCCCTTAATTATTCTTACTGGTATTGTTTCGCGCCCGTGCCCACATTTTACACAAGAGGTGCTGCTTTACATGTAGTTACGTTTCTTGGTATATCTGCCGTTCCACTGGAACCGTAAAAGATATGATCTTTAATTCTTAACCTAAAGGGTGCAAATCCCCTTATGAAATTCGGAAAATGTTTATTATACATATAACTAAAATTATTTCTGGTGCTTGAACTAGTACTTATCTGTGTGTTACGTGTTCTCAGCTTCCATTTATTACATTATGAAAACCAAAAGTTGAGATTTAGCTTTATTTTTAATAGTTACCTGAGTAATAACATTTAATAACTTTTTTTAATGTTATCCCACGGTCCATTTCGGCCATGTAATACAGGTTGCAATTGTTCTGAACTTTAACGCAAGTGCTATTAGATTTTGTATATCTCTTAGTTCAGGAGATAATAGTCGCTGTCAATTCATTTGCACACACTCATCCCTTGGTGTCTCTTTCACGTTCTCACTCCTTTTCCTGTTGCATAATTGCGTGTAACAAGTTGTTTCTGTCTGCAATGTGCATTTGATGGCATAATTTGTTCCAGGCAGTTGTGCATCATCAAAACGAATGAGATCCCAAGTGAGAAAAACAAGTTATCAGCATACGCAAATAAGCTGACACTAATGGTGATCTCCTGAACTAAGCTAAACACAAGAATGTAATACCACTTGCTTTATGGTTTAGAACAAGTGCTATCTGTAATACATTGCTGGAATAGACCGTGGGCTATTATAAGAAACGTCATCTCATAATATTACCCTGAAGGCAGGTAAAACAGTGAGTCAACTAGTGAAAATATATCTACTACTGAACTTAAGTTTTTATAATGTAATAACAGCACTTTTATGGAAGTTCAGAACATGTTACACACAAGCATTTAGTACTTCAAGCATCACTGATCATTTATTAATTTGTAATCGTACATTTTTCTGAATTGCATAAATAAATGGATATGCGCACTTTCGGGTATAAACTATGGGGCATGTTTCTTAGGTTGCCAGGGTAATGAGCGACAGACAAAAAAATGGGACTGTACTTAAGTATACAGCTGGTGTATATAGCTCGGGGAAGAGAAACAGGGCACAACCTCAAAGAGCACTTGGGAACAATGGCAAAAGGGGACCTGACAAATATTAAGAATTTAGTGTGGTTGTAAAGAGGGTAACTTGTTAATATAAAATAAATACCCAAAGAACTCTTATAGCATAGTAAATACGTTTATTTTCGTGGTGAAAATTTGCAAAAAGTTTCGCCAAGCTTCCACACTCTACTGTGAGGCTTTCTCAATGCAATGTAAGCGTAGACATAAACTGCAGGGAATTAGATCACGTAAGAAATAAAGATGACTTTTTTAAAATAACGTGGGTGACATCACGAGCAGTATAACGTAAGTTTTTACCACACAGTTCTATGATGTGCCGCGATGTGTTTCTATTCTTCAAGAGCGCATGCCAAACCCTTGGCAGTTCCACAGAGACCATGTCAGTGCATGCCAGTTTGCTGAAAAGTATTTTGGCTGTTTCCTTAATGTCAGTTTCATAGAAGTTCGTGGAAGGGACAATTCTTCTAATACTGTTAGAAGTTTCGCGAAACATTATGAAAATTTACACCACGAAAGTAAATGGATTTACTACGCTATCAGCGTTCCTTGCGTATTCACAACCTGGTGTATTTAAAATAAGAGAATAAGTACAAGTCGAAAGGTACGGCTGAAAGTTTCCGTCGCACTGTGATAATTCGCCGATATTTTTCTGACAATGTAGGAAGTCGCATTGGAATTTGTAAGTCGCCTCTTTACGATTCTGATGGATTTGACCACGTTACAAGGAAAAACGCAATTTTCAGAGGGTGCCGTTCCGCTTTCCGGAGCCGACGGTCGTCAGAAATGGAACCAACCGACTCTAAGCCCGAGCTATGTTGTGAAACTTCGATTTCCTGATTAATTCCACAATTGCTTTTAATAGGACAGTAACGAAAATAATAGAAAACACAAGAATAAACATGTAGAGGACATTATTTTGGCAGTCCAATTTTAGACGTTATTACTCGTGATTTGACCTCTGAAAAGTGCGAATGCGCACTGTTAACAAACTCAGTGTGGAAAAGTTAAGAAATGTCTTAGTATCATTTTGATAACAGTTTTGGCCTTACTGTCCGCCAGAAAATATCACGAAGACCACCAAAGGTCTGCGGACCACACCTTGATAACCGTTGATCTAACACATTCCCTAATGTGAAACGTACCTTTAATTTTTCTAGGAAACACGTTTGACGTATACAATATGTTGCGTTCCTATTGTTGCTATTTCTTAAGCAAAATTTGTTTGGTTTCAGGAAGATCAAGGGCCTACAGTTTGCTCACTGTAAAATTTGTCGAGGACTGGTTTAAGGGGCAGGACTACTAAGTCTTTGATTTGCCGGTATAAATATGCCAGTATATCACAAGTTCCACGTAAAAGCATCTTTTGTATCAATGTTGGTTCATTTCGTAGCAATATTTCGTCGACTCGGACCTCAGTTCATTCGGAAGCCACGTAGTGACGTTCAGGCAGTTGGACATAAACGTTTGAACCGATGTTAATTTCATATAATCTAGAGATCTAACGTTCGAATGAACTGAGGCCCGAGTCGACGAATTATCGCTGCGAAATGAACCAACATTGATACAGAAAGATGTTTTCACGTGGAACTTGTGATATACTGGCACATTTAAAAAAACTAAGACTGAAGCTGGTACAAGAAGTATGACATCTGAATTTTCTGAAAACGTGCAAAAATAATGATATCATCCCAAAATATCTACGTATATATAACCAGACAATTTGTCGTAGAGATAATGAAATTTTGAGCACAGCTGAAACAAAAAGATTACGAGCCCAGATACGGTTAAAAAGATAATGGATTGATAAAATCAGTATAGATACATACCTTACGTATAACAAAGTTGTTAAACTCGAAAATGATTACAATGTGCGAGCTGAAATTAACGAAATTTATGCGATTGCTGACTGCGAGCAAATTAAATATCAAATAAGACATTGGAATAAAATAGAAAATTTAATAGACAATAAGCAAAAATTTCGAGGAACCAACTGCCATGCGAAGATTATCAAGTTTCCCAGCTACATTAACCAATCAGATGTAGAATTGAAGGCTCTTCAGAGAACTGCATTGGAAAGGAGATTAAAATTTGCATACAAATATAAAATTCTGTCTACCGAAGTTATGATACCACATTAGAAAGATATGATACAACAACTACCCAAGGAGAGACAAGAACCTACAAGGATTAAAATGGCGAACACATTAATAACATCAATAAGACAGAAATTAATTTAACCCAAAAAAGTGTTAGATATGAACGACAAGCATTAATTGAACGCTTGGCTAGCAAATGTAATGGCCGATGAATCAAAACAACTAATTTTGTTTAATGAAGATTGCCTAAGAGAAAGAACATTAACAGCAATTGTAAAACTTGATATCATAATCATTCAACAAGATTCAACTGATAATATTATTAAAAAAATGGCAAAATTAAAAAACCATAGCAGCTTGCCAGAAGAGATAAAAAGTCAAACAAACCCACCAGTAGGTGTCACTATTCCAGGAGTTTTGGGGAAAATAAAAGTACAAAAGGACGGACATCCGATGCGACCTTTTCGTTTCAAAGAAAATTACTCCAACCATTAACCTAAAACGAGCCTTATTTCACTTTATTAAAACATATTATGAAGACAATGCATTCACAGATAAAAATTCAACTGAAGTCATTAGAGCTACAGAAACCTACTGTGCAGCCAAGGAGGTAAAGATGGTCAGTCTTGGCATCGTTTCAATCTACCCAAGTACTCCTACTAAACAAGCTATTGATTTAATAGAAGAAAAGTTAATTGCAAACAAAACCTTAACCACCCAAACAGTTAGCATTGTGTCTGCATTAAACCTAATTAATAACTATATTTTTATTACATATAAGAATACGATTTATAAACAGCTAACAGGTGCACCTATGGGATCAACTTTGTCATGACCATCCGCTGAAGTTATATTCCAGGACATCGAGAAAAAATATATATATACTGACAAAAAACTCACAAACAAGCGTCCCGAACTATTTGCTCGATATGTTGATGACATCTTGATGTTCTGGAAGCATATTGAAGAAGATCGGGAAGAATTTGTCAATACATACTGCAAGAAATATACAAGTATTAAACTTACAATCGAATGGGAAAAAAAGCAGTTACCATATTTGGATATCAATGTCATCAATAATAACTCAAGAATTGATTAAGAGGTATACAGGAAAGCAACATTCGTCCGAAATATAATACTTAGTAACTCAAATCACATATGGAAATTTAAAACTGCAGCGTTCAGGTATAACTTAAAAATTGCAATTGTACTGTCGTCTAATAATACTGCAAACCTAAAAGAGTTGAAATGGATTAGAGCTTTAGCTAAGGACTTTGGCTACAGGGAGAGATTGATTGACAACATTTACAAACATATTTTGAATAATCAAGATAGACCTAAACAAAATCTGACTACATACAGATTCTGTGCAAAACCACCATATTGTCCACACATACCTTTTCCTTTGAAAAGAGAATGCCACAGTAAAAAATTACTTTTTGGAGACACTGTCCACGGCAACACAGACTTTTACAATCAAGCAATGAGCAACTATCCATATTACGTAAAACAGGTGTATATTGTATAACAATTAGTAATGTAAACGAAAGTCCAGCTAATAAAACAGTTTAAATCGGTAGCACCAAGAGAAATATTGATATCAGATTACGATAACATTTAAGTAACTGGAATAAGGAAGAAATTCGAACACCACTTATATATTATTGTCATAATAACGAAGCCACGCCAAACTGGGAGAATATTAGTTTGGTTACTTCTCACACTACACATAAAAAGATCCTGACAGCGAAGACTATTATGATTGAGAATACCAAAACGTATATTTGCAATTTGAAAGTCCCAGTCGAACTATCACCAGCATGGTTGAATACGATAAAACAAGAAAAACAACGAATATTACCAACAAGAAGATCCAATAGACAGCAGTATAGAAGATTGAAAAACTGGACGATACTAGACTGTGCCAATGATGTTTTACGTGATGAGCATGACAAAGGTGAGAACGATAGAGATGACAGCAGCGTCGACTCGGCTAGCAGTCAGCATGCACAGAGCAGTAACACACGAAATGCCTTTGAGAATGGCCACGAATAAAGTGAGCCGAAACGCGTCGAAACTTCGATGTTTAGATTCCTCGGTATTGTTGGTCGTTTGCTACAGTATTATCGTTTTCATTTGAAGTTGTTATTGGACAGACGGCTTTAAATTTTATTTTTTTTATTTTATTGGTTTGGTTGTTCAAGTCTCTGTCCGAAGGTTGAACTTTCGCTTTTAGTTGTTCCGGATTTTAGCTATCATAAGTATCTTAATAACGTCGTCAGTTGTGTTTTGTAGCGAAGTGTCAGCCACCCCCAAACCTTTTTTAGCTACATAACACCCGAATGGTACTTCAGTTTCATGAAATTCTCTATCACTCGGTTTCTTCCTTATGAACGTGCGTCGGTCAAAGGTCAATGGTAATGACGAAGTTCTGGCAAATGCGAATAGCCGAGAACGAACTACTGACCGACGAAAGGAAACAAATTATTATTTTATCCTCACTTTTAAGAATTATTAGTATTTGGTTCGTATTTTACTGTTTATATTACTCACTCTCAGTTGGACGTCCACTGACAAAATATGATGCTGTGGGGTCCGGATATCGGAATTTTTAACGACCTTGTTTAAATAATCGTGAAGAATAGAAGAATGACAAGCTTTTACAATTTATCGTCAAAATTCAATAATGAATCGTTTTTTAATAAATTCTACCTTTTATTCAAAGGTTGAAAAACTATGTTTCTACAGTTTTGCACAAATAGTTTGGTAAAGATTATCTGCAGCTAAAATCCATGTTTTCCTGTATTCCGGTTCTGATGTGGGATGAACATTTCAAGCATCTATGCACCATTTCTATTTAAAAATATTCTCTCTTAAACAATATTAACATTCTTTACGAAAATGAATGTTTCGTTCCAGGAATCGGACTCAAAGCATTATGTAAAAATTAGCGAGAAGCGCTCCGTCCGTTTGAACATGTGGTATGCTGAACAGCCATTGAGTTTTTTGTTAATCATTATCCTAGTATGTACACCTATTACGAACTTTTCTTCCGTTGCGTGCAGTAAAATATCGGGTATTTATTTAATCATTTTATAAAAATAAAAATATAATGAAGCAGGTTTAGTGAATATTAAGTTTTTTTTTTGGAAGGACGAACTCACTAAAAGAAAAAGTTATGCATTTGAAGAGCACTTCAATTAAAATTTTTGATGCAAACCGGGATCGGTAGTTAAAGCACTTCACACTTTTCGTAGTACATAAGAAGTGGCTTTTCAAATTTGGTTGTCTGATTTTTAGTTGAAAGATTACCTTCCTTAGAGCTAGTGGTAGTAAATTAGGGACGGGCGACTGCTTCTAACATATTGAGTTGCTCACGGTAGTAGCTAAACTTTCAACTAAAAAATCAGACAACCAAATTTGAAAAGCCACTTCTTATGTACTACGAAAAGTGTGAAGTGCTTTAACTACCGATCCCGGTTTGCATCAAAAAGCTATAACATATTGAGTAGCTACTACCGTGAGCAACTCAATATGTTAGAAGCAGTCGCCCGTCCCTAATTTACTACCACTAGCTCTAAGGAAGGTAATCAGCCAGTGCTATGAGAAAAACACAACATTCATGCCTCACCGTGATTTGAATCCGGAACATCTCGGACGAAAGGTCCGAATCCAGCAAATAGACTACTGCGACACCGTGGAGACGTTTTTCTGTTAGCATTACACGCATTTGTAAATACAATTTTTCAAAATTCTTGCAATTTGGAGTATATTAACTACATTTCTTTGCTCCTATAACCAAAAACATCTTTCGATTTAATCATATTTTCTACAAAGAACTGCATGAGTACTTCAAATTTTGTTTTAGTGTTTCCTTAAAAAAATAATATACACTGCTGGCCACCCAAAATGCAACTTCAAGAAGGAAGCATCCGATTGGCCTGAAATTAGCAGCATGCGTCGCACGCGAGAGGATATGCAAACGATTAGCACTGCAGGCCATATGCAAATCACGTGCGCCCGGTACGCCACAGAGAAGCACTATAAGAATAGTGCACAGATGGCAGGTGTAAGTAGTGGAAGTGTGTTGTGGTGCCGGACCTGTGCGTGGAAAGCTTCCTGAAGCCTCGTCGCAGAATACGGCAGTCATTCCAGCATGTTTCGGAGTTCGACAGAGGACGAATAGTGCCTTATCGCGACAGCTGTTTATCGTACCGAGACTTCAGCGCCCTTGTGAGACGAAATCCAGCCACAGTGAGGCGAGTATGGATTCGGCGGTTGCAGGAGGGACGGACGGACCGACATGAGCGATTGCCGCAGCCGCGGCACACCATCGAACGAGAAGACCGGTATGTTGTGCTGTGGGCACTGACGGCTCGCACCACCACATCCCGAACGTTAGCGCAGGAATTAGGGTGTGTTGCGCAACAACTTGTGTCAGCACGTACCGTTCGACGTTGTCTGCAGGAGCGGGGACTTGTAGCACAGCGCCCTTTGCTCTGATTACCATTGACGTTATCCCACAGGCGAATGCGGCGGCGGTGGGCCGTTGAACACCGCATCTTGACTACGGAATGGCACGACATTTTCTTCTACGACGAACTCCGCTTCTGCCTGAAACACCACGATGGTAGGATCTGCGTGTGGTGGCACCGCGGCGACAGACTGCAGGACGCTTGCATTATGCAACGTCATTTCGGTCCGTCTCCTTGCGTTATGGATTGGGACGCAATTGAATAAAAAACCCGCACCCGTCTGGTACGCATCACCGGCACACTCATCAGCCACCGCTACATCTCTTACGTTTTGTAGCCTGTAGTCCTGCCTTAATTGCAAGACCTACCAGCGGCCACATTTCAACAGGACAATGCGCGCTTGCACGTGGCACGCATCGTGCAACAATTCTTAACGGCTCACCAGGTGTCAATGCTGCCGTGGCCCGCCTGTTCTCCCGCTATGTCTCCCATCGAACACGTCTGTTCACTGATCGGCAACCGAGTGGCCCGGCAAGCACCACCCGCGGCTACGCCTGAGGAACTGTAGCAACGTGTGGAAGCAGCCTGGACAGACATACCCCAAGCCCACATCCAAAGCCTCTTTCGTTCGATGCCGCGGCGTGTAGCGGCCGTTATTGCCAGCCATGGGGCCACACGAACTATTGATGTCTGCGTGTTCCGCAAGTTGCATGGGTCTGTAAGCTTAATCGTTTCATCTTTGTATCGGTTCTTATGTGTCCAGTAAATCTGTGTTTGCTATCTCGTGTCCTTCTTGGTGTTGCGTTTTGGGTGGCCAGCAGTGTATATTATCAAAATTTTGTGTGAAAACCTGATAGCAAATTAAGAATTGAACAATTGGCAAAAAACCTATTTCGACAGATGGAATACCGTTTTTGGAAAAGCGAACTATATGTACGTCTCTTTCGGTTATTGCCTTTGAGTGCAGTCACATGCAGCTGAAGATGATGAATGTCTCATTTGATGATCTTACTCTTGTTTTTCAAAGCTGGGTCATTTCGATTTTGCAAATGACGACCAGCATGTTTTTCCGCGGGCACGGACTTCGGCACTCGATAATCAAATTGATTTCTTCTGATGAATTAACCTAGAAAAGATTATGATTAGACATAATTGTATATTAAGTGGCTTGGGTCTTCAAGTTCTACTATTGTTACTAAACAGCAACCTTGTAAACAAGGCTTGTTCTTGATATCTAAAGAGGTGTGCATTTCGTTGTGCAGCTGCTAAGCCATATCTCGTCAGCACTTAACATTTTCATCACTTACATTGAATAACGTTGTCATGTTTCACTAGCATTGTCCATTGTTCGCCTTTTGGCAGGACTACTTGATGACCGCCCCCGGTGGCGCAGTGGTCTAAGCGATGGCCTCTGATCATTCGTCCGAACGGGGTCTGGGTTCGAATACCGGTGAGGCATGGATGTTGTGTTTGTCTTACGGCACTGGCTCTATCCCTTTCCTGGAACCAGTTACCATAAATTAGGGACGGACGACTGCGTATAGCCCATTGAGTTGCTCACGGTGGTCGTTAAAAATTCAACCAAAAGAAAAAAATACCTGATGACCATTTATCGACTGCACAACACAGTTTCAGTGAATCGCCCTGAACAAGAACAGGAAACTCACTGACTGGCAGAAAGTGGAGCTTACTTAAATACTACCAGACAGAAATCAAAGAATAGTAAACACTTGCAGAATTTCCTATAGTTGGGAGAGTCTCATATTTTGCACGGCTGCGGTAAGGTGACATGTACAATTGTGCATGAACAATTTAGCCGCAAAGATATGAAGTTCCGCCAGCGAAATTGAGTAGTGTTGGAAGTGGAAATAAATTAAAGTATACGTTAAGCTCGTTGTATTTTTTAAAGCAGTGTAAAAAGTTTTAATGAAATCGACATTATTTGTTATACGTACTTTGTGAAACAGTTCATTATACTTATAAAACACGTTTCCAATACGAGTTTCAGACTATTCATGCCCTAAAATTTATCCATCTTTCTTTTTTCAGGATGATGCTTACCTCTCACTGGACAATACCTCACTTACCAACAATTGAAAAACACTGATCTAGGTTAAAACCCATACCTTCTACGAGTTACGTTTGCTATATAAGTTTAAAATGAAAGTATTTGATAGTAGATCACTCAATTTCTTACAGTAGTAATTCCATATCTACGTCACCTCCAAAATTTTACTAGTCATTGTCTTATTTCTCTATTTTATGTGGCCACAGCCCACCGATGAATGACAAATACAGTCGCTTTTCTGATGAATCAAATAATTTGGCATTGGGTAGCCCTCATTAATTCAACAAAAATTTAGGCTGTAAAAGTGAAGACAGATATTTTCAGTATTTTGTTGAGAATATTTATTATTTAAAATTACTTATTTTTTTAAATTCAGCTTAGCTACGCAAAACAGTTAATTTTGCGAAACGCTTAAAAGCGAATCATTCTAAAATTTAATCTTTCCTGGAAATGACCATACAAAAAGCATGTTTGATATAGATCAAATTTTCGAACTTTCGATTCTGCTGGTGATACAGTCTGATTTGGCAACGTTTCTAATCACATAACGGTTTTCATAAAAATGAGTTTTTGTGCTTCCGTATCATTATAATTTTGGCGGATCAACATTCTCGTAGAAGTTGCTACTAAGGGCCTCAAATGTGATGTGAGGCAAGCAAAAAACTAAACAACATGCAAAAGCACACTAGGTTATCACTTTTGTATTTTAAGACAGTGTAAATTTCAAAAGGAGTTGCATATAAGTTGAATACTGTTACAAAATAGTAATTATTTCTAAAGGTATCACTTAGTTTTTAAACTATTCAATTGGTTTCTAAAGAATTCATTTAACGTTTACGTTTAATGGCCATATTATGGTCGCAGTCTAATTCTTCACAGCAAAATTAAGATTATACTCATAGTCAATTATGAAACATGCTAGAGCATTCGTGTAGAGCAATTGTTTATAATGAAGTTAAAATACTTTGGACACCTTTCTTATATAACAATGTGTAATTTTAGCATATAACAATATATTTTTTTACATAACAATGTGTAATTTTAACAGGTGATTTTCATAGCACTTCATATTTTTATTTATAAAATGACTATTCGTATCCCTAATATATGAATAGTTTGCGATTAAAATTACCTAACATTCTTCTCAGAAATATAAAAATCAACTACTCGTAGAATTCAAAATATCCACTTGCGTTTTTCTTTCTCATTTTCTCTTCTCTATCTGATATGCTGACAAAATACTGTATGTTCCAAACGATTTTTCTAAATGATTCAATGTTACAGAAAAAATCTCTATAGTGCCCTAATTCAAATTGTTATCAAATTTTATTTAATAAAATATAATTTAGAGCTAAATGCGAGAGATTAAATAGAACGCTCATAGTATATTATCTTTCAAAAGAAAACAAACCGTAGACAAGTTTTGCACTTAGATATGAATGAATAATTCCTTTTAAGAGTTTGAAGGCAGACGTTTCTTAACTAAATGTTGCCTAAAACGTATTGTGTCCCACACATACACGTTTTCACAGAACGGCAGTGTTTTACGAAAACTACGTCAAAATAAGGTTACTTCCCCTCTTATATCAGCAGGGCCGATCATAAAACAGTCGCTGATTACATGCTTACATCTTCCCAATCTACAGTCGTCAGAGAAGGAAACGGGACATTCAGCGCGAGCTATACTGCGAAATTTCGCTACATCTCCCGGTGGATTCTGCAGTTGCTTGCATTAAAGCATCATCGAAAATTTTAGAAAACACAAGAATATACAAGAAGATGACACTTTATTAGCGTCATAGAGATTCATTTTTTGCACAACATTTTGCCTCTGAAAAATACGACTGCAGGCTTGTAAAATACTAAGAGTGGAAAAGTTAAGTTACGTCTTAGTCTTATTATGATGATACGTAGTTTTGGCCTTGCTGACACCAATAAAAAATCTCAGAAACACCCAGATGTCGTGGACCACACTTTCAGAACCGTTGATGTAACACATTCCCAAGATGAAATGTATCATTGATTTGTTTCTGGGAATCTCGTTCGACATATACAACCTATGTTGCTAACCGTGTGGTTGATATTTCTCACGCATAAATTGTTTAACTAAAGATAGATTTTCGCAATAGTTTCGGATAGATCGAGCACCTCCGGTTTTCTCACTACAAAATTTGTCGAAGACTGGTTTAAGGCCAGTCTTTGATTTGCCATCCGTGCGTCCTAATCATAATCAAATCATCGGCAGTGTCCCAGTGATACTGCTCCTGAAATGGTGAACCGGCGCAATGCGAACTTCTCTTGGAGCTGTTCTTTGATCCTCGATTCCTGTAACTTAGGGGGGGTTCACACACGATTGCACCACGTGACCACGACAATTGAACAAGTTTTATTCTGTTCATATCACTTCAGTTCGAAATAGTCTGAAATCGCAGGAAGTGACGCATCTTAAGTCCGAGCGCTTGTTGTTGTCTTAAATATGGATCGGTGATTCAAGACGGTAACGTTAAAGCACTTACCAAGAAAGCTCTCGTCTTCTATCGTGGAATTTTCTAGCGAAATGTTGAAGAATTCACCCAGCCTCTACAAGAAGTAAGTGCTGCCCTCTCGCAGTACTTTCTAAATGTACTGCACGTTCATTTCGAAAATTATGCATTTCTAAAAAATCCGTTTGCCGTTAATGTCAAGTCTCGCAGTATGACTGCAAGGGAATATGAAATATTTTCCATTTGACACCTGAAACTTTTGAAAAGGCAGTGTTTGATAAAACACAATTTGTCGAATATTGGTGCAGTATCAAGAAATATGACCCATGTTTATCACAGAAAACAGTTAGAATAGTCCATCCCTTTGTCAGTACACATCTGTGTGTGACAGGCTTTTCTACTTATGGTTCCGTAAAATCCAAGTATCGCAGCAAAGCGGATGCAGATTCGGACATGCGACTGCAACTGTCCTCCATATAGCCGTACGCGAAAAAACTTTGTAACGGGAAGAAAAACTGCACTCGTCGCATTGGGTTTTAAACTAATTAGATATTCTTATAAATACTTCCAATGCATTTGTAATGGCAGTTTCTTTCTTCATTTCTCTCTCTCTTTCTTTTTTGTGAAACAATACTAGAATATCTGGAATCCTAAAAGTGGTGCATATCCCGCTAGCTAAATAAATCGAATACTTATCAGCAATGTAAACCAATAATTATCGTATTTCTCATAAAAGAAATGCGTAAATCATGCATATACGCAATTTTTCACGGAATCAACAAGGGCATAGACAAAGGTTTGAGGTTTCTCTTCCTCGTGCTTAGATGAAAAGGACTCCGCGGGGTCAGAGTATGAGAAACGCTGCCGTAAATCACGTACGTTATACCAGTGCCGCGAAAATGCAGTCACTGGGGTCACGAATGATAGAGCATAATTTTTCCTATGAGTAACGTTTCACCCTAATGACACAAAATAAACGTATAATTGCACGGAGACACCGCGATGAACGGCAGCAGACATTATGCAATAACACGGCCCGACACCTGGTGTTTTGGTGAGGTGTGTATTTGCGTTCTATTCACGATCGTGTTTATTCTGCATTGCAATAACTAAAACCAGCCGTATTTGCATCACCGAAATTATGGAGAAAAATGCCGCCATAATTTTGGTTCGCTGTTCCATCTTTCAAATTAACAAGACCTGATTATATTTAATTCAAAATGTCTTACAGCTCAAGTAATACCGTTATGTGATCTGCCTTCCTTGACTAGAACGTTCCCATTATATAACACTCGTTAAAGATGGGTGGCATATTTTTGCTCGATTTCGTACCCGTCAGTCACCATTCAAGTTTCCGAAGGGGAATTTTGGGTAGGAACCGATACGGTGTGTCATGAGCTTCCACGGTATGATATCTAGAACCATTTTCAGTTATTTACAAGCTGTCGTCGCTGCATTTGGTGAGTACACAAAGTAATGAGTGCTAACTCCACATGTCTTACATGTATGTACTACTGATTACCTATTATTTCTATGATAGGTAATGTGTCTTTCAAACCTCACTTCAATATCTGAGGTCTTCTCTGCTGAAGTACTTTCAACACACAAGTATATAAATCTTTCGATTCATTCCCAGTAATTTATATAAACAATGCTACTATTTCCGCTGTTTCAGTCCGGTTTTCACAGTTTAAATGACCGCAATTTGCTGAAAGAAAATGCGTTTAAGGATCATATCTCAACTCAAAATTTCGATTTCTAGCAAATCATTAGATGATCATGTATGCTTGAATTATTTTCTATAGCTTTCTTCTACTCTTATATCAAGTTCGATGTAAGAGTTGCTTTGTTTGTTTTTCTTTTGATTGAAGGTTTAACGACCACAGTGTACAAATCAAAGAGCTATAAGCAGCCGCCCGTAGCTGATTTGATGTCCATGGATTCCAAGGAATTGAGAGAAGTAGTGACGTACGGTAAACACAACGCCCATGCCTCACCGGGATTCTAACCCGGATTATTCTCGGACGAATGATCATAAGCGATCGCTTAAACCACTGTGCCACCGGGGGTCCTTTTGTTTCCATTCATTAGCGTTTAATTTGCAAGTGTCACGTCATCTTTAAGACCTAAGTCTTGCTTGAGAAACTCGTTTTGTTCCGATTCTTGTCCTTCTTTAAAGTTAATCTCTCGTAAAGCTAACTGCTCATACACTTTTTCTTTGGTTATTTTCCTAAGAGGTAAAATTTTCGGCCTGGGATTCTGAATTTTTCCTAAAAGTGAAAAATATTTTGCTGATAAAACAGTTTTACGTCAAGCTCTCTGGAAATTTTATGTACTCCGATATATAGTGATATACACTTCCGAAGAAAAGAAACACCTTGTTTCTACAGAAATTTTAGTTAAACCAGTTCAAAAATTAATGTGCTTCTCATAGCAGGATTACCGCAAACAATAAAAATATTGTGATGTATATTAAAACAAAAATCATTTACAACTGGTGTAATTCTTTTTTCAGTATTTAAATTGAAAAAAGTGCTATGTAATAAAACTAAAAAGGCCGACGCTTGTTCCAGTTGCAAAGTTACAACTTTTAGTAATGCAAAGTAAACTGAAGTGTGACAAGCAGTTATGGTACTGAATTGTTCCTATGATCTTATCTTGTGTCTGTTTTGCTTTCCCTAATTAGTAAGAACTAGTTGTTGACCTTAACTTGCACCGTACAATGTAGACTCCCCAGGGGTAGAAAAATTCCTTCAAAAAACAAAGTGCAGTCGTTGAGCGAGCAATCCTTCCAGGATCCAGCAGTCCTTCACCTGGACAGGATCGGTCCAGAGACCCACAGTTTGCAGCTGCCCCTGTGGAGCCGACTCCTCCCTCCTCTCCGTCATGGCTAGTGTGTGTGTGTGCCATTGGGCAAGCGCTAGAATATGCCTCTGCCTGAGAGATCTGAACGCAAGCGCGAATTCTTTGGGGCAATAATCCTTTATTAAAGAAAATGGATTCATCCACATTGATACTTACACTGACAGTGTCACTTGGCTGGAAATAAATATTTTATTCAATGAGCTCTCTCACACAGAAACGAAAAAGAAGCTATTTACATTGTATTTACACGGCCGCAGGACTAGGGCCTGTCCTGCGATGAAGATGACTCTTGTACGGAGTCATTTGGATCCTCTTGTGTGCAGTCTTGTCTCTTCTGCGGGTATCCTTCGATAAGGGATACCAACTGCCTTTCCAAAAGATGCTTGGCCACCTCAATTTGTTCCTGTCTCGCTCTTGGGTGCGCGAGAAGGATTGAGAGGTCTCTCGTCTTCGAAAGCTCAGGCGCCAAAGTTCATCTCAAGGCTGAAAGAGAATATCCCTCAAGAATCATGGCTGCGTCGCCTGAAGTATGGGCACTGCAGTCGCACACTGGTTCCCGTACCGTAAACCAACGGAAGTTCTCTGGAAAAACGCCATGACGGGTCAGTACCTGGTTTAAGAACCCATCACTCTCTATGCGCCTGATCGAGGCTCGAGTGAGAATACGGAATTTTTCCTACCCGTATCCCTTTCGTTTGATCTGTTTTGCCACTCCACCAGTGTGGCTTTTATCAGTTGTGTCCGCACGCTTTGCAACGGCGTTCGCAGCTGAAAGTCAATGCCCTCTTTTCCAACAGTTTCCTTTATAAGCTGGTCCGCTCGTTCATTTCCGACGGTTCAGACTTGGCTTCCAATGCAGTGGGAGGAAATCCCCGTACTTCCCGGAGTCTTTAGCAACGCTTTGATCTCTCCGACCAAGGGAGTTCTACTCCCGATTTGGCCAAGCGCCTTCAAGGCCGCTTGACTGTCGGAGAAGTTGCTAAAAGCCCCTTCGCTGTGAAAAAAAGATATATAAACAAAACACAAAATTAAAAACTAGTGTACATTACGGAAGAAAGATATGAAAGTGGCTTCATAATTACACTTGCAGACTGCCGAAGCTCGCATTATCCAAAACAATAAACTACTAGTCACGCTTGTTACGCAATATTCACATTACTCTAAACTACAATTACAAATCAATTTATATTACTCATATACTGAACATTCAATACACCACAAGGAAAAAAACACCCCTTCATTATCCAAATAATTATATTAACCTCATATTTATCCCTTTTTTTCTGCTGAGGACAAAATGCCTTTCCTGTTCAAACCCCGAACACAACGAGGGAGGGAAAAAATATATAAATAGCATAAAGGAAAAAGATTTTGAAGAGGAAGGAAGAAAAATATTACTTATGTAATTTGCTTGATTTTTCGTTGATTTGCCCAGCCTCGCATATTGCAGAGGTGGCTATGGGGAGTGAAATGACAATACAAATTTAATTCCTAAGGATTTTGTTTTAAATAATTCAAATTTCGGAAAATTTTACAGGAAATTTCCAGCGTGGATCTGAGTAACAGATCATTACTTTCCTATTCTCTTCCTGTTTTTTCTTTGCCGAGGAGGTGTGGACCTGTAAGCAGTCCTGAGGTAGAGAACTGGTGTGCCAGGCCAATTAATCCGGAAATGTACAGCACCAAACAGATTCCTCTCTGTGACATTTTAAATTGGTATCATTAAATAAAATGTGCGTGGATTTGCAGATTTATTTTGTGGCAGTGATCAGGTGCCAGAAAATTCACTGACAGATCACTGTATTCATCCCCTGAAGAAGAAAGTGAAATCAACCCTTCAGCGTAAAGTGCACAAATCATAACACTAATGACAAACACACACACATAACTGCATCCCATTTGCTACCTCCTAAATAGTCATTCGGTTGTCTTTGGTTAGACGTATCTCAATGGTATTGACTTTAAACTCTGTCGTCGATGTCGAAGCCCTAACGCAGCATGGCGTATCTCCCAGACAATTTTCACCATTCACAAAGTTCTTCTGCTCCTCAAAATGTTTTGCACGGGACAAAGCATCTTTTAATATATACAGTCTGTGTTAATCGTTTCGTGCGTTTCTACGGCAGTTTTGTTTAAACGCAGGCAAAAATTTACAGTTGTTCTTTTTTCCAATTTTAAATCTATACTGGGTTGCAGAGACATGTCTGAATTCTATGTCTTCTGCAACAAGAACCAACTAGGCTGACGATGTAACAACACGTCATCATATGACTGACCTTTTAGATGTTCTGTCACAGAGAGCACTATTTTGTTGCGTGGGTTTGTTTTTCGTGCCATGACTTCAGTCTCGTTACTTTTAGAACGATCTACATGATGAGAAACCCATTATCGGATTCTAGCATCTCGTGTGTTTTCGTGTTGGCACGGACACTGCAATAAATGCAGTATCAGTGTTTCCAAGATTCGACAGATCCCGAAAGACAGTGTTTTCAGAACGTCTGATCAACTATACTGGTAATTGTTGTTATGACGAACAAAGTCAGCACACACGGCAAAACGAATTCAATTTTGTTGCAAAAAGATCGATCAATTTTTTTATACTGTAGATATTATGATATCTACAGTATAAATTTTACAATCCTAGCTACTGTTGTTGTGTAATATGTGCGCCTTATCCTTGAAATATTATGAGAACTCAAGCGGAAGACATACGTTTTTTGGTTTATAATGGAGAAGAATTCACTTTTCCCTCGAAATACTGAGGAGGTTTGGCTCTGTTAAAGAAACCCACTTTTTTTATCTTTAGACTTTTAATCGATCGTCAGGATCAGAAGAATAGTTGGATAGTTTGAAAAAAATGCACTGCAGTGTTCACGCTAAGTAAAAAATAAATAATATCTGCATCAAGTTATTGACGTACAGAAAGGAACGTCAAAGGAAAATATCATCTACATCAAGTTATTGACGTAGAGGGAGCCTAATGAAAACAAATTACATGTCTGGCAGGTACATTGCTGAAACACATTTTATGAATACATTAAAGACAGACGTGTACTTATAATAGACGCATATAAGTACTCGTCGAAAATCGCTGCTTCTCAAACTCCATTTGCTGGAATATATCTTCACCATCACCAATTTTTCAAATTACATCTTTGTCGAATCATCGACCCTCGTCGTCTCTGTTTACAATGAGATTACTTTTGACTAAAAGAAACAACCAGTTGTCAATTCTTGCTCTAATGAACGGAGGAATGTGGTATTCCCAACATACTCTTTGGAAAGAAAATACTAATAAGGTGTAACGTAATTTATATAAGACAAGCAATCTAAAAAGTAATGTTGGAGTGAAGATGTCCTCCACACTTGATTCAACTTTACTCCCACTTGCGGCAAAACTTAAAAAAAATAATTCTAAACCACACGTCCTGCCGAATGGTGCTCGACGAGAAGGGACTTTTCGAAGGCGTACTTAAAATCATAGGTAATGTTTAATCAGGAATATAACGCTACATCCGCGGAGATCAGAACGGGAATTTATGAAGCGGAAAATAAAAAAATTTAAAATGGGAAAATATGTAAATACATAAAGAGGAAACAATATACGTATAACACCATATTAGAAGATATGCTAAGATACCAATTTTATCTTTATTCCCTATGCAGGAATCATATTCTTTAATTGAAGATCATGATGTTCGCGAAGACACCATATTGCATGCTATATCTTAAAACAGCATCCGTGAACTTAATGCGCCTATGTCACATAATGGTGCTTCATGTATCCAAGCCAAAGATGGTGCTACAACGTACTGATTTGTTCCACTCTTGTATCTGTTTTATCCAGAAAAATTGCCCCACTTCTCTGGATTTGCAATAAATACATTTCTTACATGTACATTGCACAGTTTAATTTTCTGCTCGATTGGATGACTCCTTCTGGCTGTGTTGTTTAATTTTATATATTTTTTCGCCAAGAGTGTATATACTATTAAACTTAAGTTGTTAAAAAAAAACAGTTTGTGTATTTCAAAAGCTATTTTAAATTATAATTTGAATTCGTTTTTTGAAGAAACGTTCTGTCATCTAAATATCGCACAGCATATTTATGTACTTCACTTCCGGTTTAAGAGACCAGTGAGTGCAGGTAGCTTGGAGTAGGTGAATGTACGTTGAAACAATCTAGACTATTTCCAAAGATGGCTGCGTTGAAAGCGTTTTAGTTTTATTTTATGCGGCCCGTAGACGTTAACGGAATTACAGAATCTTTAAACTTCAGCAAAAAAAAAAAAAAATGTCATTATACATACAAAAATTTTGTAAGTTTAATACTTTAGACAAAACTATTTCCTTTAAAGAAAAAAATTCAATGAACTATGAACCAGGAAGCTACCGAATATCTTTCTTTCAGTTGTGCATTTTGTAATGAAAATATAATGTTATTTGCATTTTGCTATTCTTTTTGATAGAAACTTACAAATTTGAAATCTTTGATTTTAAAATTTCCATTTCAAAGATCGGGACATTATCCCAAATACAAGCAGACAAGCATATAAGATTTCCATCTCCTGGTTACACCAAGTATGCACCTCTCCGAGCTGCTTTAAGTTGTCTGCAGCCTTTGTATGTCTCTTTTAGTTAAGGTCCACGTCTCTGCACCATATGTAAGCACTGGAAGGATGCATTGATCAAACACTTTTCTTTTAAGACATAATGGCAATGGCATATTGCTCTTGAAAATTATGCTGTTTCTTCCAAACGCTCTCCAGACAAGTTTTGTACGCCGATTAATTTCTTCATCAATGTGACCCTCACTTGATATCTGCTGTCCAAGATAAACGTACGTGTTTGTTATCTCCAGCTTTTCTCCATCAATCGATAAATCTTCATTTTTTGTAAAAGCATTGAACATCACTTTTGTCTTTTGAAAGTTCATTTTTAATACCACTTCTTTACTCTTGTCAGCAAGTTCCTGGATCATACTCTGCAGCTCTGATGGGGTAGTTGCAAAAATGACTACGTCATCAGCAAAACGAAGGTGGGTAAGATAATCTCCATTAAACTTTATCCCTAGTTTTCCCAACTCAGCGACTGAAAAACACCCTCCAATGTGGCATTAAAGAGCTTTGGAGATATGGTGTCACCTTGTCTCACTCCCTTTCCAATTTTTACGTGTGCTGTATTTTCAAGCAGCCGAATCTTTGCACTTGCATTTTCATAGATGTTATTAATAATATTAATGTATGCATCTTCAATGCCGCAGGTTTTCAGAGCCATTGTAACTGCTGATGGTTTCACCGAATCAAAGGCTTTTTCATAATCGATAAAAGCCATGCACAATGGAAGTTCATATTCCTTCGCTCTTTCAATTAGTTCTCTCAGTACGTGGATATGATCTATTGTGCTGTAGCCACTCCTGAATCCAGCTTGTTCTCTTGGTTGAGCCATGTCCAGTGTTACCTTCAAGCGGTGTGAAAGAACTTTAGTGAAGATTTTGTAAACTACTGATAGGAGGCTGATAGGTCTGTAGTTTCCGAGATCCTCAATGTCACCTTTCTTATGTAGCAGGATCATTGTAGCGGTGTTCCAATCCTCAGGAATCTTTCCTTCATTAAGGCATCGAGTGAAAATTTGGGGAGTACTGTTTCGATTTCTCCACTTGCTTCTTGTATGATGTCTACAGTAATTCCATCTTCTCCTGGAGCTTTTCCCCGCTTCATGTTCTTGATTGCATGTGCAACTTCTGCTCGAAGGACTGGAGGAACTCTGGTACTGGTATCTTTCATGATGTCTGGAGTGCATGTATCATCCCTTTCATATAATTTGGAGTAGAAATATTTCACTCTTGTCAAAATTTCGCCTCTATTTCTTGTTACAGAACCATCTTCCTTTTTTTGTGCCATAATCTGTTTTTTTCCCTTACTGAGATGTCCCTTTGCTATCTTTAGGCTTTGGTTGTTTCCAATTGCTTTCCTCACTAGTTCACAGTTGAATTTTCTTACGTCTTCAGTGATACTTTTTCTTACTGTCTTGCATAGCTCTATATATTCCACTTTGGAAGTCACATCTTCTTTAGTTCTCCTCATCTCTCTTCTTTTTTGCATCAACATTTTCGTTTTTCCTGATAATTTGTTTACATGCAACTTGTTCTTAGACCCAGCTAATTTTGTTGCTGTATCCATAAGAGATTTGGTTACTGTTCTGTTAACTTCAGAGATGTCCACTTCTTCCGATGTTAGGCCTTCTAAAGCAGAGAACCTGTTCTTCAGTTCTAACTTGAAGGTATTATGGTGTTTTTTAAGGTTGGTTATGTCAATAGATTTTGTTTGTCTTATAAGCTTGCCACGTTCAAGTGTAGTGTTGAGGTGCATCTTACATCTCACCAATCTATGGTCACTAGATTGGTGAGATGTAAGATGCACATCTTACTACTCACCAATCTGAACTGGTTTAGCACACTGCAGTTTTCTATGACGAATTTTTTGTTACACATAATAAAATCAATTTCACTTGTCGTCCCATTTGGATGTCTCCATGTCCATTTCCTGTGTGGCTTTTTCTTGAAAAAGGAGTTCAAGATGAAAAACCCTTCTGCCTCTGCAAACTCAACGAGAGTATTTCCACGCTGGTTTCTGTTGTCGTGACCGAATTTAAAAAAACTAAAGTTTCATTCTGTTGCCGTTGCCCTATTTTTGCATTGAAATCTCAAATAATTATTTTCAAGTGCTGCTTACCTTTATTATTTAGATGACAAATTTCCTCATAAAATTCTTCAATTTCTTCTTCAGGATGACTTGTGGTGGGTGCATAAGTTTGAATAATCTGAGCCTGGTATCTTTTCGAGAGTTGGATAACAAGTCGTGCAGCTCTGTCAGAGGAACTTTCAACTTCTACAACTTTATCCTTCAGTTTCTTGTTTATTATAAATCCAACACCACTAGTTCTGCCAGTATCTGTCCCACGATATTAGAAGAGATGTCCACTTTTCAGTTCGATGAGATCTTCTCCTTTTCTCCTTACCTCACTTAGCCCCACGATGTCCCACTTGATCCTTTGTAGTTCCTCTTCCAATTCAAGAAGCCTTGAATCAGAAGATAGGGAGCGTCCATTATACGTAGCCAAGGTCAGCATCAGATGGCAGCCTAGTCCGGTCCTCCGGGGATTCTTAGCACCCTCTGCCTTCATGTCGCACTGGCCGCTGCCTTGGCCAGGTACATTCCAGCTGCCGGAGACTGAGGGCCAAGATTTAAGTTGTGGAGTCATTTTGGAGGGGTTTGGCCATACCTCACCCACCACGCTGGCCAAGCGGGTTGGTGAGTGTGGGATAGCATTTTCTCTAATCCCGATGGTATAGTTATACCGCTATTGGCGGTCGTCAGAGCCGCTTTAGTGGGAACAGGATGTACCACGAGAAGGCGGGGTTGACATTTGTCAAGGAGAGGCTGTGATGTTACGCATCACCTGACCTTACATCCCTATATATATATATATATATATATATATAAATGCATTACATAGAGCAAAATTTTGAACAAAAAAAAAACAAAAAAAATTAAAACGAGAAAAAGAACAATAAACACCATATCCATTCACCTGAACCAGGCTAGCTTCTAGCGATAAAAATGTACCAAAAATAAGAATGCATGGAAGCATATTAATGACTGACTCCTTGTCGGCTTCGTCAAGGGCAAGCAACGAGAAAATCACTCATTAATCTACTGAGACCAGAGAATTTTGGGTTTCTGCTATTTTAGTTTGCAATAAGGACCAATTAAATTTAGGGGGGGGGGAAATGTCAATTAAAAGTGATTTCTAATAAAAACCCAAACCCAGCAAACTAGAACCAAATTTGCTCGACCTCACAACAAATCAAATAAAAATGAAAAATGAGAGCCAAACTCCCCAATAACACAAATCCAGGTAATAAAACCCCAACCAATAAATGGTACAAAAGGGATTCTTTAAAATTGTCACAAATGAAGTGAATCCTAAAAACTACCAGCTGTAAAATAAACAGTAAACACCAAAGTTAAAAAAATAATAATCATGAACAAAAAAATTAAAACTAAAAAAGGCAACCAACCAAATTGATGAGGAAGCATGAACAAATTTAGGAAAGAAGGAGTTACAAAAAGCCCAAGGAGCAATTTACAGTTGCAATCCCCAGAGCGATCAAGATAACTAAGTTGCACGTCACATAGTTGCAAGGAAAAATCCCCAATACCCACAAATAAAAGCTTAAAAAAATTATTCAGCAAAATAAAATAAAATAATTAAAAAATATATATACCAAAGGGCAGGGATTCAAGCAGCAGTGAAGCAATTTTTAAGCCCAATATACACAAGAAAATATTAAAATTAATTTTAGTGCAAATTCACAAATTCCTACAAAAAATAAAAATATAAAACGACTTACTTACAGTTAAAAGAAGTATTAACATGTGAGTCTTTGTTTAGCTGTTACAAATTCTATATTTACAAGATCCTGCACTTATCATTTGGCCCACAGAAAGGCCCAGAACCACTAAATAGACCTCAAACAATTCATAAAAGGTATATTAAATGCTACAAAAAGTTCGAAAGAAACATGAAACGTATCTAAAGCTCATAGCATGCTTTCTAGTGGTGAAAACAGCTCCAAAAAATAAATTAATTCCTGAAAGATAAGTAAAATTAGTAGCATGAGCATACAGAATATCCCTACCATGCCTGAGAACAATAAAGCAGTTTCTGCTACACCTATGGGGTGTACCAATTGAATTCAGGAGCAGACTCTTTGCAGCGCCATTAAGCGTCCAATATTAGAACCTTCCTGTTGGGTACAGATCAAGTCCTTGAGTAGACTTCAAAAATCAGAATTAATGCTCTGAAAAAACCCTTACGAGTTATCAATGCAGACCAGAATACTAAAATGCCCTTCTTATTAGCAGGGAATCATTTTTCTACTCCTAAGAGTTCAAGAGAGTATTATAATACCTAAATATCATCATTCCTTCCAAACCTTTGAACTTTAACTATTACAATTTTTTTTGAAAACATTTTATTTTTATAAATATTTTTTAGAAATTTTTCTAGAGGTTTTATGCTTTTTTTGAGTAAATATTTTTTAATTAAAACCTTTTTTTTTAGGTTTCAAAGGAGAGGAAAAGAATTTTGCATTATAGGTTCCTCAATTGATTGCTAAAAACATCATTGCCTAAACGCCTAGAAATTAACTTTAATTTAGACAATTCATTCAGTCAACAAGATTTAAATGAAATTAAGCTTTCCATCCTAATTCTATTTTTCTTAATGCGATTTTTAAGAAGCTTCTAGGTACTTAGTTTTTGAGAAACTGTTTGATTAAAATAATAACATGTTTTTCTAGTTCAGAGTTTAAGCTACATATTCTAGAAAGCCATGGAACTTGTGATATGAATACATTTTCTATAACTTTATTTGAAATATTGCTCCACCACATACCATATTTGACAATTTTAAATTTAAATTGATTTATCTTATCATAAAGACTTATGATTGGGTTACCTGCATTGAGATTAATACTTAAATCCAAAAAATCAAGTATTTGGTTATTATCTTTGGTTTTATTAAGTTTAAGGCTCATAGGATAAATAGCAGTAAAGTATTTTTCTATATTTCCTGAAATATCAAAGCGAATGAGGTCATCGATATATCTGTATGTATGAGAGTAACTTTCCTGATTGGAAGAATTTAACTTCATGAATTGAAATTCTTTAAAAAACAGGAACAAATTGCATACGCTCGTAGAATGTGCACTTCCCATAGGTATTCCATTAGCCTGTTGGAAACACTTCTCATTGTAGAGGATAAAGTTATTTTTGATACAACAATTTAGAAGCGTATGCCAAGTAGTTTCCGAAATAATGTTGGAGATTTGAAATTCCTTAAAGAGTAACGTGAGTGTACTAATAATGTCTTCTATCGGAAGGCTGGTTAACAGGTTTTCAAAGTCATAGCAATTAGCCTCTGCAGGCGTGTTATCAAAAACTTTCGAAATGACCTCAGCGTTGCTTTTAATTATCCAGAAATTCTTACATGTTAGGTTTACTTTATATTTAATAATGTTTAATACCTGTTTCAAAACTGATTCAAAATACTGATCTATTACTTTTTTAGGACTTTTGGTACCACTAACTACGAATCTAAATTTCACCGGTTCCTTATGAAATTTTGCAGTAGCAAAAAAAGAAAATTCAGGTTCATAACTATATGCCATTCTTAGCCCCAGCTGCCTGTGAAATGCTTTAAATTTATTGTTGAGCTCCTTACTGGAAGCTGAAGTAGGCTTATAGGTAACTTTATTATGAAGTTCTTTCGAAATTAATTCGAAATAGAATTTCTTGCAAATAATGGCAAAATTGTTATTTGCTTTGTCCGTCGTAGGAAAAATGAAATTTTCTTGTAATTTAGAGAGTGATTTTTTTAATTCAAAAGAAAACACAAACCTGTTATTGTAAAAAATATGTTGTACTGCATGATTATGTTTAAATTCTTGAAATGCTTTGCATTTCCATTCAGAAAAGGCCTTGATTGGCATATTGTAGTCTAAGCTAGTTTTAATAATATATTTACTTAAATCTTGATAAAAATCATGCTTGATTCTATCTTTTGATAGGTAGAAAGCAGGCCTGAACTTGGCCCCAAACCTAAGATCCATCTTAAATCAGGATTTTCAATGAAATTTAAATTACCAGTAATAATGTGCTTATGAAATTTATCATAAAAAACTGTATTTCAAAATCCCAACACTTACATTTGATATCTCCCAAAGTGTTCATGTTGGAAAGAGACTTGTAATTCTTAACATATGATCCCAACACCTTGACATATTTGAAACTTACTACTGTTTGGTGATAGGGAAAATAGGGAAGGCGCTAGAACCATTAAAGAACACTTTTCTGATTTTGAGAGAGTCATAACATGTATTAAGGAACCTAATGGTAATATAGTTTTTGGAGTTAGACTTTTGGATAATCTTATCTTAAAAAAAAATTTCAAAATATCTAACACAAGAGAGAAAACATGGGAATCTATATTACAAGCTTGATAATTCCTAAATCTTATAAAGGCCTTAAGCACATTGTGCTTAAAAGTTTTAAGAATAGACACGGGGTTTTTTCACAAAATTATTGTTAATTTGGAATTCAAGAAAAGTCTGTTTTAAAGAATCAAAGTTAACAATTTTGGAAGATTTAACAAGCCTCTTTCCTCTTTTTCCTCTACTGCATGCTTGTTGTGGATGTAAGGAGAAGAAGAACTCTCTGGCGGCCACCTTAAACTGAGAGTGTTTTTTATCTGCAATGGTAGAATTCAACCCATATGGGTACACGGCTTGTTGTTTAAGAATCTCAACTAATTACATGGCCAGCCTGTGTTGCAAGTTGGGAATAATGTGCAGCACTTCGATACGCATATTATCAAACCCATGAAGGTGGAAGTGCTTAAGTTTATGAGTGAAAATTCTCGTATCACTGCAATTCCATCCCCCACTTTCAGGCTTAAATTTACTAACCAGCGACCTGTGCCCATTAATTCTAAGGTGCAATGGGTTCTTGGACTGCCCAATGTTTACCAAATCACAAATGATGCATGCAAGTTTATATATCGAATTAAAAACTTTTCAAAACTTATTTCCTGTTTCATGTTGAAAATTCTCAAATAGCTTAGGATTCGCCGACTTACAGGTGAGTCACCTTTTATCCTTGCATATAGTAAGATTCCTTTTGCCAGCTTTTGAGAACACATAGGGTTAGCGAGCTAGCCTGTCCAAGCGGGAGATTTAAGTTATCTGACTCGGACTCCACACCTATCATTGTCAAAATCCAAGAACACATTCTGCCAGCCAGAGGACCAGCCAACAAATGCTCCCTACACTCAACACCCGCTACAGGTAACTGCAGTCCCAAAAAAACATTTTTTTAAACATTATCTTTTGGAAAACCAAAAGAAAAAAATAAAATAAAAAATAATAAAGACATAAAAAATAAAAATAAAAAACACAAAAACGGAAGAACCCAAACAAACTTAGCGAAGCTAATTTCCAATTAATTTCGCGCATAGCTGCAAATGATAAATTGAAAAGACATAGCAAAAGCATATTAAGTGAATAAACAAAAAAACCTTGAACAAATTTGAAATTCCAAAGTGCCAGAGGATGCATGGGAGAAAGATAAAAAAACATAAGAATGCAATACATACAGCAAAACTTTGAACAAAAAAAACAAAAAAATGAAAACAAGAAAAAAAAAACCAATCACCATATCCATTCACCCGAACCAGGCTAGCTTCAAGCGATGAAAATGTACTGAACATAGGATTAAGGTCCGGGCTTTGCGCAGGCCAGTCGATTCGATTAACCCCATTGTCACCACACTGGGATTTTCTTACTCAGATCTACCTATGCCAAAACACTTACAGGACATTCTTCGGGCATAATTTGTTATTTAATTCTGTTATAGAAGGACATGAAAAAATATTGAATGATGACGCTCGATGTCTTATTATAAGGAGATTAGAAAAACTTCAACTTGTATTTGCTTTGATTAACATACTAAGCGGCCGATGTATCTGGACCAAATGCTGCTCACACTTTTCTGCGCGTGTGAAACCTAGATGGTCTCATAGAGCTCTGGATTTACGAAAGCTGTTGCAAAACATTTCCTTTCACCTTTTCATATGAGGCACCAACCACAAACCTGTCACTGCTTGTAAATTCTCTCTCTCGCTCTCTCTGTCTCTGCCTCACTCTGTTTCCTTGTCTCTATGTTACTCTCTTATTATCTCTGTCTCTTTCTATCTCTCTGTTCCCCACTCTATGTCTCTGTCTCTTTCTGTCTCTCTCCCCTCCACTCTCTCTTACTCTCAGTCTCTGCCTGTCTCTATCTCCCTCTCTCACTCCCTCCCCCTCTCTATCTCCCTCTCTCACTCCCTCTCCCTCTCTCTCTTACTCTCTGTCTCTGTCTGCATCTATCTCCATCTCTCACTCCCTCCCCCTCTCTCTCTCTTACTCTCTGTCTCTGTCTATCTCTATCTCCCTCTCTCACTCCCTTCCCCCTCTCTCTCTTACTTTCTGTCTCTCCCGATCTCTCTATCTCCCTTTCTCTGTCTCTCTTTCGTTATCTCTCTCTCTCTCTCTAGCTCACTCTGTTCTAGTACTTTATTCCCTGCTTCACAACTGAAGTCCTGATGAGGAACGGCTAGTTTCTCCCGCGATGACGTCAGGCCATTTGATTGAAACAAGTGATTCAAACATGAAACTCTGTCTGATGGGTAAGATCACTCGTTTCCGCCTTGTTCGGTCCACTACGTAGACAGCGAATTCACTCAATCAAGCTGATATCAGCCCATTTTGCTAACCCAGAGTTGATTCGTTCGAGCTGGTTAAGGGGTTAAAGGAGAAACACATTGAGCATGATTCTATAAAAAATAATTCGTAGACAAATTTCTCTTTTGCTAAATATTTCTGAAATTTTAATATCTAGCAAACTGGTGTCTCTTTTCCACAAAGAATTGGAAATCACTTTCTCTGTTTTCCACTCAAACAGTTTAAAATTAAATATTTAAATTTAAAAATACACTGCGCTATTATTATTTTTACTACGTCGAAAGCACCACTTCAGGAAACACTACTTGAATATTACATTTCCTGTTAAGATATGAATAGTGTTTGGGTCAAATTGCAATGTGAAAGAAAAGCTGAATTATGAAGGACTCTCAGTGAAAGTCGAATTGTGTTGAAGGCATCTAAATGTCAGACAAAGTATTGCATATCGCTTCGGTTGATGAGGAAACAAACCGCTTCCTTCGGAATATATATTCCAGAGTACGGACGTAATAAAATTCCTGAATATCATTAAAGTGCCAGCCAGAAGAGTATCGGTTAAAGATCAATACATAGCTCACATTAGCGTCTCACTGCATCACGCGGAGCGGCCATAGATGAAACTATAACCCCGATATTGATGATATCCTACAGAAACATCACTCATTACAACTGTCGTTACGTATAGTTCCTTATGCCGATTGATACTTTTGCCTGCACAGAGCATTAGTCCATGTCCACTGTAAAGTAAGATTTCCTGCAAAAAGGGTAGTTTATCTCATGTGTTAGGCTCCCACAAGATAAGAACTCGTCAATTGTCAAACTCCATACAGAATCTCGACTCGTCAGAGAAGAGAACTTGAGTTAAGTCGTAGTATCCCGAAACTCACTCCAGTTCCTACGGGCCGTACGGTTTGGTGCGGTTAAAGGCGGTGTGGTGCGATTATATGCGTCTACGCGCATACCAATGGTCTACGCGCATAAATGCCACCATGGTCAAATCGATTGGACATAGTGTGAGTTCATACTTTGCATCCTTTTGACCATAGAAATTCTTGGTGGAGATGTCCGGCATGTATTCCTGTTCTACCGGGCTGTACCTTCTAATCGTGTTCACGGCTGAGAGATCACACTCCCTGACATTGCAGAGCTTCTGCTACCACCTGCTGCGTCTGACTTGCTTTTTGCCAGCTAATACCTCTTCACGCTGTTTCTTCCGGAAAATCATCCTGTTGAGACACAATTCGAACTGAAGTCGTGAAAAAATAAAATTTGAGGATGATAGCTACAGAATAAATTAGCACCAGGAGAAATCTTCGTTTTTATCACATTCTATTATTTATGCATTCTGACGTCTTAGACTCAAATTTGCGTACGGACATACATGAATCGAGTATCTATGTCACACTCAACATGCGTTTCCGACGTTTCCGTAATATAGCACACTAATGGCTTGGAACATTTCAAGACGATCTGCTTCTGTGCAAGCCGTTGCCGTCTAACGCAGGTGGAGCTGAAATTTCCAAATTAATAGACGAATAATTCACAATGAGTGTCATCCCATGAGATAACTGCGTTGATGTGTGCACAGACAACGCGGAGGCCATGACTGGGAAGATGTACGATGTTATTTCAAGAATAAAATAAAAGGTCAAGGAGTGTAGCAGTAGCAACGGCGCGGCGTCTTCAAAAGATATGCCCTTTGCTGTGAAAAAACATGCCGCCCACCGTAAAACAAGTCATGGACGAAAGCGTGAAAATAATTGTATGAAATCCAGACCTAAGAAAATAAGGCTCTTAAAAATGTAGTGTAATGATATGGGTAATCATTATAAGTCTTTGTTTCTTCACACAGAAGTAATGTGGCTTTCTTCCGGCAAATCGTGGACTCCGCTCTTCGAAATGAGGGCTGAAGTCAGGATAACCTTGATCGACGACTTTGCTATGGGAGATAGGTTTTGTGATGAGCCATGTCTCATGAATTTGGCAAATTTAGCAGGATTGTTTAAACAAGTTAATAACTTAAGCCTCAGACTTTAAGCAACAGCAGCAACTGTTTTTTTTTTTAGTTTTTGACGCCAACGATAAAATGCAAGCGTTTAAAAAGAAAAACAAGTTTTGTGCGGATCAATAAAAACTCGAAATCTAGTAAGCTTCCCAATGGTAAAAAGGTTAGGAGGAAAACCAAATGCCAAAGTTCCTGAAGATATCATACATTGGCCTCATGTTCACCTGATAAGTTTGCTAGCCGATGCTCTACTGTGTCGGAAAAGCCAACCTGTCTGGCATCGCAGCAGTATGTAAAGGTCAGTGGTATTTTCGCGCTACAAATCGAAGAGGCTGTAAAGGCTGTCAAAGCACGATCAAATTAAACAAGTTACAAAGAGTTATTGATTTGACATCAATTTCTGCGATAAAAGTGAATCTTGCAACAACGAAGACATTATGATAATTTTGGTGTCAGCTAAAAGACCAATTTGAAGTTTCCTCAGATAAAGCGAAAATCATTCTTCTACCGTTCACGTCAACTTACACGGATTCGGTGCCTATGTAGTTCCTAAAACAAAATACAGATCACGCCTCAATGCAGAGTCAGATTTTCTGTTGCAACTGCTCCAAATTCACGCACATGTAGCTAAAAATGTGCAAATCAAAACAGTCCCATTTCACGGATTAGAATTTGAACTCCAGAGTTATGTTTTATCGTTCTGTTTTAATGACAAGTGGAATTTTAGGTTTTGCAACTGTATAAATTGTTTTAAATACCAAATCAATTTAGGTAACATATTACGTATATACAATACTTCCATTGAATTCATTATCGACTTATTTTATGCTTTTTTTGCTGTTTTTTGTTAATCTATAATAGCGAACCAGTTCCTTATTTTTCTGGAATTAGTGGATAAAATATCATTTCGAATGAAAAAAAAACTTGAAGTTTAACATGCCCAAATGTTTAAAATACCTCCCATCATCAATATTGATGCCATTCGGTTTTGTACATATGTAGGTTCTTGGTGGAAATAGCGTCACCCTTATGCCAAAGACATGTATGTTGAAAACTTATATTCTGACAAAACGATATTTATAGTTCAAATTTGTAACTTCTTTCAATAGGAAAAATTAAGATTAGATCAAAATAATTTAAGCTATTTAGAATTCAAAAAATAATTTATGCTTTTGCTCTGAGATACAATATCGACTAACAACTTGAAAAATGCAGTTATCTAAAAACAGACAAAAATACACGTACGTTCCTTTGGCATGGAGGCGACATAAGTGCTCCGTAACAAATTTATCTCGTGAAAGCTGCTCCGCGACTCAAAAAGTCTGGGAACCGTTGCCTTAGGAGTATCTTCAGTGATGTTTACCTAGTCCCAATTCCGAAATATTTATCAGAAAGAAAAGAATTTGAGTAAATGAAAACGAAGGAAAATGAATCATAACCTGACAGTCTCGCAGAATAAATCAAGTACATTTATTACTTCTCAACACATGCCTATCTGTTATTTGATTCGTCTGCGCAACTCGAGCATGGACCAAGCAGATAACGAATTAGAGGGATCCTTAGATCGCTCGAGACGCTAGTCGGAAAAGCAGTCTAATTGATCGGAAATTTATCATTTGCTTTAACATTGCTACAATGTAACCTTTTATCTTAAGCCTACTGAAAGGCGTATCGCTAAAAAACCCATCAACCCTGTCACAAAAATTTTTACATCATTGTTTATATATAGCTCTGTTTTTAAATAATGAAGTGGAGAAAAAAATCTGCAATGCACGCTTTGCAGAAACATTTAAATAGTCTTATCACTGAAAAGCAATTTTTACCTTCACATAACTCTAATTCACATAACTTTATCACTGCAAAGACCTTTTCATATTTACATAACTTGTGAAAGCATTGCTCTGTGAGTACTGCTGAACCTGTTTACTATTATCAGCAGGAGAAATGCCGTTTACCGTAGTGGTAAGGAAACCAGAGCATTGCTAAACTAATGTGCTCCTTAAACCGTTGGGATATTCACATTCCTGAAAAAGGCAACATTAACCCTGTCAAGAAATTCGGAAGACAAGAAATGACTTGCAGCTCTGGATTGCAACGAATTATACATACGTACGCTTAAGATCTTACCACCTACAATATATTAAATAAATGGTATTTCCTGAGAAAATGCCACCAGATCATAACATTTCAAATTAAAACCTTTCTGCAGGCAAACACATATGATTTTTCCAGAAAATATTGTTGTAATAAAATAAAGAAATATGAGTCACATGGAAACAACAGATCATTGTCACGTTAGCTTTTATACTTTTCTGAAATATGATAAATCTTGGACACGCAAGATTTCATTTCATTAAGTTATATACAAAAACAGATTTTTTTAATTTAAAAATTCGTGTTTCTGTTTTAGAGTGTACCTAAATGTCTTTCGTCAAAGTGTATTTGCCCCAAAAATGAACATGCTCTTTTAGTGCTTTTAGTTTTGGGTTATATTAATTCGTTTTATTCCTTTAGGTTAAAGAAAAACTGTTGAAACGAGGTAAAGTCTTTATAGCAAGAATCTCTCACGTTCCTAGTTTCTTATCCGTATGTTGTTCAAGTTCGGTTCAGATTTTCTTTTTATGCTTTATACGTATTTCACATAGACATTAGTTGGAAAATTCTAGCTAAAGTATGTATATAGACATCCTCTTTATGCAAATATCTGACATCAGCTTACAATTAAACCGAAGTCGGTGAAAACAAAATTACAACTTCTTTTGAGTCAGCTAATTATGACAGTGTTTACTAGCTGTTTTTGAGCAGAAAATAATCAAAGCTTCCGTGAGGAAACGCAGATGAAAAAAGAAGTTCGAAGTACCGCAAAGAACTTGAATTGCCACTCGCAAGGTTGTGAAAATATTTGCTAGGAATTTGGTAAAATTGAAATAATCTATAATCAACCAAAATCTTCTTTGTTTATTCTTACTTAAGATCCTTTTTGAGACCTTATTGGGAAAATAAGATGGTTCTGTAACAAGAAATAGAGGCGAAAGTATGACAAGGGTGAAAGATTTCTACTCAAAACTATATGAAAGGGATGATACATGTACTCCAGACAATACGAAAGGTACCAGTACCAGAGTTCTTCCAGTACACGCAGCAGAAGTTGGACATGCAATCAAGAACACGAAACAGGGAAATGTTCCAGGAGAAGATTTAATTACCGTAGATATCATACAAGAAACAAGTGGAGATATTGAAACAATACTCGCCCAAGCTTTCACTCGGTGCCTCAGTGAAGAGAATATTCCTGAGGATTGGAACAGTGCTACAATGATTCTGCTACATAAAATAGGTGGCATTGAGGATCTCAGAAACTACACACCTATCTGCCTACTATCAGTGGTTTATAAAATCTTCACTAAAGTTCTTTCACACCGCTTGAAGGTGACGCTGGACATGGCTCAACTGTGAGAACAAGTTGGATTCAGGAGTTGCTACAGCACTTTAGATCATATCCACGTACTGAGAGAACTAATTGAAAGAGCAAGGGAATATAAACTTCCGTTATGCATGACTTTTATCGATTACGAAAAGGCCTTTGATTCGGTAAAACCATCAGCAGTTACGATGGCTTTCAAATCCTGCGGTATTGAAGATGCATACATTAATAATATTATTAACATCTATGAAAATGCAAGTGCAAAGATATAAAAATTGGAAAGGTAGTGAGACAAGACAACACTGTATCTCCCAAACTCTTTAATGCCAAATTAGATAATGTCTTTCAATCACTGGACTGGGAAAACAAAGGGATAAAGATTATTGTAGATTATTTAACTTACCTTCGTATTGTTGTTGTGATGACGTAGTCATTTTTGCAACTACCCCATCAGAGCAGCATAGTATGATAAAGGAACGTGCTGAAAATAGTAAAGAAATGGGATTTAAAATGGAAATTTCAGAAGACAAAAGTGTTGAGCAATGTGTTATTGATTGATCGGGAAAAGCTGGAGTTAACCAATACCCACATTTATCTTGGACAGCAGATATCAAGTGAAGGTCACATTGCTGAAGAAATTAATCGGCGTATAAAACTTGCTGGAGAGCTTTTGGCAGAAACAGTATAATTTTCAAGAGCAACATGCCATTATGTCTTAAAAGAAGGGTGTTTCAACAATGCCTCCTTCCAGTGCTTACGTACGGTGCAGAGAGGTGGACCTTAACTAAAAGAGACATACAATGGATGGAGACAACTCAAAGAGGCATGGAGAGGTGCATGCTTGGAGTAACCAGGAGAGATAAGAAGAGGAACTCATGGATCAGAACAATGACAAGAGTGGTAGACATCATGATCAGAGTTAAATCCCCGAAATGGCAATGGGCTGGAAATATTGCCAAAAGGACAGACCATCGTTGGACAACCGGAATTTTAGATTGGATTCCAAGCGTCAGTAAAAGACTCAGAAGAAGATTACATGGGAGATGGGTGGATGAAAATCGAAATTAGGCGAGAGTAACTTGGAGGACACTATCACAAGATAGACCGTTGTGGAAGAAACTTGGGGAGACCTTTATCCAGCAGTGCATTGATAATGGTTGACAATGATGTTGATGATCAATTCTTAATTATTTTCCTATTAATGATATAGATTCAAATTGACTTTCGCAGCTTTTAATATAACATGCATTAAATGTGCCGCGTTGGACATGCAATATTTATCACGAAGCGAAAGTTCAGCTGGCTTGTAAATCACGTAAAACAAGGTTTGATCATATTATAAGATACATTATGCTCACACTGTCTTCGAATTTGTTTGTTTATAATTCTGGCAAATTACGAGTTTTCACTCATCGTAAAGTAAATAATTAGCAATACTACCCATCAAAAAAACTTAAGATTTTATTATAATATATACTAGCTTAAGTATAAAATACTGATAATCAACTAAAGGTACTTTACATTCTATAGAAATTAGATATTTTTACATACAAATCCAATAAATGAGCAAATCTAAAGCTTAAAATTGATCTTATTTTGCCATTTGTTTCTACCGTGATATAATATGGCGCGTGAACAGATTTGAAGCAGATCATTATTTAGTACCTCTCCGGGTTTTTATTTTGTGTGTGTGTTCGGTATAACTGCACATTCCAAGGAACCATCATACTCCGAATGCCTTCTAACGCTATCTTAAACGTCTGATTCATGGAGAAATTTACTACAATAATAGATTTGGAATAATGTTTTGAAGATACTCACATACACTGGGGCATAGAAAATAATATGCTTATATTAAATTCTCATTTGCATCAATAGGTATAACCTTTGAACGTTTAACGAACAGTAAAACTGAAAGACACAAAATGTTGGTCTCTTGATGATTTGTAATTTGCGACTTGGAGAAAGATATTCCCCAAATTAAGGACAGCAATAGCAATCAAGTGCCATTTGTATGTGTAACTGAATAAATAAATGCAGCTTTTCATGCCTCATTAGCTTCGGGACGAAAACTAGAATTACAAAAATATCAGCGCCTGATCGACTAAACATGTAATTCTACTAGATTTAAAGGAACAGAAAAATCTGTTTCCAGTACGGCCTTATTTACTCTATGACTTCAAGAAAGAATGAGTTTGGCGTTTCACATTTCTTATCTTTCCATCGAAGTATCGATAATAACAACGGATTTCACTTGAATGATTCAACTTGGACGTAAATCAAACGTCTGAGTTTCAAGATGTTGATGGTTGATGATGAATCAGGTTTATATTGGTCGAGCATAGCATTTGTCGCAGCAGAAGACGGAGAATCAGTGGATAAATTGGAGATGGGAAATCACAAATTTCAAAGAATTTATTGGCAATAATAGCTTATTATTCAAGGTAATCGCTGTTGCGATAAGGGTTTGCTGAAGTATCATTGATTGGAGACGTAGCTTGAAATACCTGAGCAAATTTTCATGTTCTGTATTTATGGCCAGTTCCATCAATTCTAACAGCTCGATAGGACACTGATAACTAAGTTTGAATATCTGAAATTCAAGTTTCATACGTTTGCCTTTCAAATTGAGACAACAGTTTGATATGCATACTTTCAATAATTTAACCCTTGTCCGAATCTAACAAGTGTTAACCAGTTTCACTGCTTAATGACAATATCTGGCTATCAAAAGCTGAATTTATATCATAAAATCTGAATATGCATATAGCAATTGCATTCAAATTTAAAAAACAAAATTAATCTGAGTGAATTATTTTCCGGGGTTTGGTTCTAAAATGGAAAGCATCGGATAACAATCCTTGAGAGGAAACAATAGTGAACGCCCGTGGTATCCAGCACCATATATATATATAGACATCATGATCAGAGTTAAATCCCCGAAATGGCAATGGGCTGGACATATTGCCAAAAGGACAGACCATCGTTGGACAACCGGAATTTTAGATTGGATTCCAAGGGACAGGAAAAGACCCAGAAGAAGACCACATGGGAGATGGGTGGATGAAATTCGAAAGTATGCAGGGGTGACATGGAGGAGACTGGCACAAGACAGACCGTTGTGGAGGAAACTTGGGGAGACCTTCGTCCAGCAGTGGATTGATAATGGTTGACAATGATGATGATGATGATGATATATTAACAAAAATGAACTAATGTAACAAAATGCTCATTCTGAGCACAACATTTACCGATTCCCACATCCAGGTCGAACAATATATCCAGTGGTTCGTGAGTGTTACTTTTTTTTAAATATAAAATTAAACGATAAATACATGACAATTATATCTTAAACGGTATCGGACATTCACTATATACTATATTAAACATGATATACAGTACCTAAAATATATTTACATATTTTAGAAATAATATTAGATATTTCAAATAATATTACTTATCAATATCTTTATATACTTACCAAATAATTATTACAGCTTCATTTGTTATCTCATTAGTTTGTTATTTTTAATCTTTAATTCTCTTTAATAATAACTGTGATCTTACTATTTTTTTATTTTTTATCTTCAATTGGCTTTAATAAGTACTGTGATCTTACTACTACAAGCATCTAATAGTAAGGTCACAGTTTATTGAAGTAATAAAAATAACAGAAAAATACAAATTTCTTGCTTGGTCCTCTTGAAATCTGTTTTGTTTATATGACAGCAATGCTGCTGAACTATTCTAGTATCTCGAGCCATTCGTGGGGTCGCTCTATTTTTTATCTTATTGCGGAACCGCTCTGGAGCTGCGCGTACCAATTAGAAACTAATTGGCATATTCTTTAGAAATGCGTTTCGAATGTATGATTTGGAGGGGTGATGAAGAAACAGGTATAGCAGTTTAGCATACGTTAAAAACAAGATGTACGACTCTAGCGGCGTTTCAACATATTTTTTTTTCTGTTAGAACAACAAAAAAACACGAATATCTCTTCTAGATAGCTCATGGAATATACTTTTATGATGTAAAAAGTTGTGTATTGAAGCACAGTAAGTTTAATATATGTTCAGTTTTTGTTTTAAAACTTCTCAAGCTAAAGCTTGGGTTTACTGTTTGAGATGCAACCTGTATATCATAATGTTTTCTGCATTGAATGACTGTGTTATGTGTAAATGTCTACAAACCCCTAGCCCGTAACTCTGTGATTTTTTTAACCATGGAAATTATTGTCTTTATATGCACATTACATACGTCCAAACGCCAACAGCGCACAGTGTCCAAAGATGGTTTCCTCTTTCACTGCAGTTTTGACGCCTGCGAACGATGGCTGGCAAATATTTCCAATATTACATACATACTTGCTCTCTGCCATGCATTGTTGAATCCCATGAATCCCATTCTATACGTTTAATGCGGGACACGAGAAAACGTGCAAGAAATGCATAAGCAGTATTAAAATAAAATGATTATTTTTATATAAATCTGCAATTCTGTATTAAAAGTTGTCAAAATGCGTTTGGGGATGATTAGTTTCTTGCGTAGATTGTATGTTTAACAGAACATGTGAAAGATACTATTTTATTCCAAATTGAAAAATAATTCCAACATAACCACATGGAGGAGAGTTGAACATCTCTCCAATTGTTCAGCTTTGGAAGTAAAATACATGACCTTAAGAGCAGTTTTAGATAAAAATGAGCTTCTGCAAAATATTCCATGACTCCCTGAGATGCAGGAATGTGTGCTGATGTGTTGCCATCTATCGCTCGATGTGTGAGATGACAATACATGAACAATGCATCGTTCACAAAGACGTTACTGTTTTGGATAGCAGTTAAAAGGATTTTCGGGAATATTAATTTCTTCTCTAATCCAAAATATGAATTCCGAGGGAAAAGGTTACAAATGAATCATCATCATCATCATCATTGCAACCATTATCAATCCACTGCTGGACGAAGGTCTCCCCAAGTTTCCTCCACAACGGTCTGTCTTGTGCCAGTCTCCTCCATGTCACTCCCGCATATTTACGAATTTCATCCACCCATCTCCCATGTGGTCTTTTTCTGGGTCTTTTCCTGTCCCTTGGAATCCAATCTAAAATTTCGGCTGTCCATCTATGGTCTGTCCTTCTGGCAGTATGTCCAGCCCATTGCCATTTCAGGGATTTAACTCTGATCATGATGTCTTCCACTCTCGTCATTTTTCGGATCCACGAGTTCCTCTTCTTATCTCTCCTGGTTATACCAAGCATGCACCTCTCCATGCTTCTTTGAGTTGTCTGCAGCTTTTGTATGTCTCTTTTAGTTAAGGTCCACGTCTCTGCACCATACGTAAGCACTGGAAGGATGCATTGATCAAACACTTTTCTTTTAAGACATAATGGCATATTGCTCTTGAAAATTATGCTGTTTCTTCCAAAAGCTCTCCAGGCAAGTTTTGTACGCCGATTAATTTCTTCATCAATGTGACCCTCACTTGATATCTGCTGTCCAAGATAAACATACGTATCTGTTATCTCCAGTTTTTCTCCATCAATCGATAAATCTTCATTTCTTGTAAAAGCATTGAACATCACTTTTGTCTTCTGAAAGTTCATTTTTAATCCCACTTCTTTACTCTTGTCAGCAAGTTCCTGGATCATACTCTGCAGCTCTGATGGGGTAGTTGCAAAAATGACTACGTCATCAGCAAAACGAAGGTGGGTTAGATAATCTCCATTAATCTTTATCCCTTTGTTTTCCCAGTTCAGTGATTGAAAGACATTTTCCAATGTGGCATTAAAGAGCTTCGGAGATATGGTGTCACCTTGTCTCACTCCCTTTCCAATTTTTATGTGTGTTGTATTTTCAAACAGCCGAATCTTTGCACTTGCATTTTCATAGATGTTATTAATAATATTAATGTATGCATCTTCAATACCGCAGGATTTCAGAGCCGTGGTAACTGCTGATGGTTTCACCGAATCAAAGGCTTTTTCATAATCGATAAAAGCCATGCACAATGGAAGTTCATATTCCCTCGCTCTTTCAATCAGTTCTCTCAGTACGTGGATATGATCTATTGTGCTGTAGCCACTCCTGAATCCAGCTTGTTCTCTCGGTTGAGCCATGTCCAGTGTTACCTTCAAGCGGTGTGAAAGAACTTTAGTGAAGATTTTATAAACCACTGATAGGAGGCTGATAGGTCTGTAGTTCCTAAGATCCTCAATGTCACCTTTTTTATGTAGCAGGATCATTGTAGCATTGTTCCAATCCTCAGGAATCTTCCCTTCATTAAGGCATCGAGTGAAAATTTGGGCGAGTACTGTTTCAATTTCTCCACTTGCTTCTTGTATGATGTCTATAGTAATTCCATCTTCTCCTGGAGCTTTCCCTCGCTTCATGTTCTTGATTGCATGAGCAACTTCTGCTGGGAGGACTGGAAGAACTCTGGTACCTTTCATGATGTCTGGAGTACATGTATCATAACTTTCATATAATTTGGAGTAGAAATCTTTCACTCTTGTCAAAATTTCGCCTCTATTTCTTGTTATAGAACCATTTTCTTTTCTCAGAGCCATAATCTGTTTTCTTCCCTTACTGAGATGTCCCTTTGCTATCTTAAGGCTTTGGTTGTTTTCAATTGCTTTCCTCACTAGCTCACAGTTGAATTTCCTTACGTCTTCAGTGATACTTTTTCGTGTTGTCTTGCATAGCTCTATATATTCCACTTTGGAAGTCACATCTACTTTAGTTGTCCTCATCTCTCTTCTTTTTTGCATCAACATTTTGGTTTTTCCTGATAATTTGTTCACATGCAACTTGTTCTTAGACCCAGCTAATTTTGTTGCTGTTTCCATTAGAGCTTTGGTTACTTTTCTGTTAACTTCCGAAATATCCACTTCTTCCGATGTTAGGCCTTCTAAAGCAGAGAATCTGTTCTTCAGTTCCAACTTGAAAGTATTATGGTGTTTTTTAAGGTTGGTTATGTCAATACATTTTGTTTGTCTTATGAGCTTGCCACGTTCCAGTTTAGTGTTGAGGTGCATCTTACATCTCACCAATCTATGGTCACTACCTGTGTTGAACTTGTTCAGCACACTGCAGTCTTCGATGACGAATTTTTTGTTACACATAATAAAATCAATTTCACTTGTCGTCCCAATTGGATGTCTCCATGTCCATTTCCTGTGTGGCTTTTTCTTGAAAAAGGAGTTCAAGATGAAAACTCCTTCTGCCTCTGCAAACTCAACGAGAGTATTTCCACGCTGGTTTCTGTTGCCGTGACCGAATTTACCTACTGAAGTTTCATTCTGTTGCTGTTGCCCTATTTTTGCATTGAAATCTCCCATAATTATCTTCAAGTGCTGCTTACCTTTATTATTTAGATGACGAATTTCCTCATAAAATTCTTCAATTTCTTCTTCAGGATGACTTGTGGTGGGTGCATAAGTTTGAATAATCTGAGCCTGGTATCTTCTCGATAGTTGGATAACGAGTCGTGCAGCTCTGTCAGAGGAACTTTCAACTTCTACCACTTTATCCTTCAGTTTCTTGTTTATTATAAATCCAACACCACTAGTTCTGCCAGTATCTGTCCCACGATAATAGAAGAGATGTCCACTTTTCAGTTCAATGAGATCTTCTCCTTTTCTCCTTACCTCACTTAGCCCGACGATGTCCCACTTGATCCTTTGTAGTTCCTCTTCCAATTCAAGAAGCCTTGAATCAGAAGATAGGGAGCGTCCGTTATAGGTAGCCAAGGTCAGCATCAAATGGCAGCCTAGTCCGGTCCTCCGGGGATTCTTAGCACCCTCTGCCTTCATGTCGCACTGGCCGCTGCCTTGGCCAGGTACATTCCAGCTGCCGGAGACTGAGGGCCAAGATTTAAGTTGTAGAGTCATTTTGGAGGTGTTTGGCCATAACTCACCACGCTGGCCAAGCGGGTTGGTGAGTGTGGGATAGCATTTCCTCTGATCCCGATGGTATAGTTATACCGCTATTGGCGGTCGTCAGAGCCCCTTTAGTGGGAACAGGATGCACCACGAGAAGGCGGGGTTGACATTTGTCAAGGAGAGGCTGTGATGTTACGCATCACCTGACCTTACATCCCTACAAATGAATGAATAGGAATCCCTATTTCCTGCGGAATAAATGAATCATGTAAAATTCTTGGGAGCACATGCCAATCACTTATATGATTCGTCCCCGCCACTCGAGCGCGGTATGATGAGATTACGAATTGAATGGGACGGAAGCCTAGCTAGTAAGATTTTGCAACATAGCTGACTTCATTTCAAACTTCTGTAACCACTAATTCCAATGACGAAGTTTACTTTAATAAAACAAGATGTTTTACAACAAACGATGATTTTTAAAAGGTTCATTTCATAGAGCTAATTTTTCTTCCAGTAAATTACTAAAATTAGTTTTGAAATAAACAGGGTAATATTAATATGAATTTTGGTAACTGAAAAAATAAGAATGTAATGTATTTAGATAAACTTTTAATCAGCATGTCTATTTTCTAAAAGAAAATCTTATGGATCAGAGTTTTTTAATACTTACATAGAGTAGTGGTTATGCAACATGAGCGCAGCCATTCAGTGCTATTTAATTGGTAACACGTTTTAAGGGAGCGGTTGCTACCATTCCGCATTCTTGAAATGAATTATAAATATAATGTACCTCTGATTTCATAATTTTCTGCTTGAAAACAAGTAAAAGTATAAATGCATTAAAAATGTACTTTGACACTCAGAAATTCATTAATGTTTTCACAATAGGAAAGATGAATGCTCAGCATTCTACTCCACCCTTACGGCTCCATCTGTCGTTAACCAGCATCTCATAATTGTTTTTTCGGAGTACCTTCATCGTGATTTTTAATATCTCATATATCAATAAACTATGATCATGATGTCTTCCACTCTTGTCATTTTTCGGATCCACGAGTTCCTCTTCTTATCTCTCCTGGTTACACCAAGCATGCAACTCTCCATGCCTCTTTGAGTTGTCTGCAGCCTTTGTATGTCTCTTTTAGTTAAGGTCCACGTCTCTGCACCATATGTAAGCGATGGAAGAATGCATTGAATCCCTGAAATGGCTATAGGCTGGACATACTGCCAGAAGGACAGACCATCGATGGACAGCCGAAATTTTAGATTGGATTCCAAGGGACAGGAAAACACCGAGAAGTAGACCACATGGGAGATGGGTGGATGAAATTCGAAAGTATGCAGGAGTGACATGGAGGAGACTGGCACAAGACAGACCGTTGTGGAGGAAACTTGGGGAGCCTTCGTCCAGCAGTGGATTAATATTTGGTTGGCAATGGTGATGATGATGATGATGATATCAATAAAAATGAAAGAGTCTGCTATGTGGTTTGTAACGTCTATTTCCTTCCGTTATTTGTACGATTCTGGATAATTACTGACAAAAGTCGTTAGTATTGAGGACAGTTTAGTTAAGAAGTTGCTCGCTTTGCAAAATTACCGTTTTCAAAATCTTCGTTCTATTCTTATAACACCCGAAACAAAGGCATTAATTTCTCTCTGCTAATGGAGTATGCCCGCTTCAGATGGAGACCGTGATAACATACCTACGTGCAACCAATTTCCTTCACCTTGGTTTAGGAAAAACGTGTTCGCCATGTGTCCTGTGTGTCACCATCCTGAGTCTTTCGTTTCGAAATCCATCAGGATTTTTGTCAACACCAAATGGGCGCTAAAAGCCATAATCTACAGATCTACAGTGCATAACGTTCGATTAACGCAATATAAATTTTCAGCACTTGTGTCAATCAATCCTAAGCATTTCTCACTGACACACTTATGTATCTACATATATAATATTAAATATATATGTTTGAACATGTATGGTCTGAAAGTGGTGTCTCCAAAAAACATAGGATTAGCCCACGGTATAGGTTTGCGGCTTTTATTAGCGTTCAAGAGACACAGAACTTCCCCTACATACTTTTGTTAATAACGCCTCAGCGGTACCAAGAAGCGGGATTACTCATACCTTTAAATAACGGCAAACGAAAGTCGAAACATACTTAGAGGCATTCTTCCCTTCATCTTTATGCCAGCACAGCTGTGCCAATTTCGCGAAGAACTTTGTAAAGACGTCCAGATTCCAAGCGGAAATTTAACATACCGGGGCAACAGAGAATTCAGGAAAATTTTTCATCCGAAGCATGATCGAGGTACACTGACCGAAAAGAAATCCCAACACCAAGAAGAGGTTGTGTTAGATAAACGACAGTTGGTAGGCGGTGAGAGTACATCTGTACGATGACGTCTATGTAAATTTCGCGCTCGGCGCATAGGTGTGGCGCTAGTAGCGCCCCTCGGAACATGCAAATCAGGTTTGCTGTAAATACGGGCTGTAACGTTCGTGAGCGTTAGTTATCGTTGAGGTTCAACGTAGTGTGTTGATAATAGTCAAGAATGCCTTTAAGATGACGAAGAAGCCATTATCAACAGCTCACGGAGTTTGAACGAGGCGGTGTAATAGGGCTACAAGAAGGTGGATTTTCTTTCCGCAATATTGCAGAACGACTTGGCAGGAATGTAGCCACTGTGCATGATTGTTGGCAGCGGTGGTCAAGGGAAGGTACTGCCTCAAGAAGACCGGGTTCCGGCCGGCCACATGGCACTACTGAGAGGGAAGACCGCCGTGTTTGGCGTATGGCCGTGGCGCATCGTGTCGGGTCTGCGGCAGCAATTCGAGCTGCAGTTGCTACCACAGTGACACAACGAACTGTTACGAATCGGTTACTTGAATGACAGCTCCGAGCCAAACGCCCCGTAGCGTGCATTCTACTTACTTCCAAACTACTGCCGTTTGCGACGTCAGTGGTGTCAAGCTAGAGCTCATTGGAGGACGAATTGGAGATCTGCTGTGTTTTCTGATGAAAGCCGGTTCTGCCCTAGGGCCAGTGATGGCCGTGTGTTGGTTAGAAGGAGGCCAGGTGAGAGCCTGCAACCAACCTGTCTGCGGCAGCGACACACTGGACCTACACCTGGAGTTATGGTCTGGGAAGCAATTTCCTATGACAGCAGGAGCACTCTCGTGGTTATCCCACGCACCGTGACGGCACAGTTGTACGTCTGTCTGGCAATTCAACCTGTTGTGCTGCCATTCATGATCAGCATTCCAGGGGTTGTTTTCTAATAGGATAGCGCTTGCCCGCATACCGCTATTGTAACCACACATGCTCTACAGGGTCTCGACATGTTGCCGTGGCCTGCTAGATTACCAGATCTTTCACCAATCGAGCACGTATGGGACATCATTGGACGACAACTCCAGCGTCACCCCCAAACAGCATTAACCGTCCCTGAATTGACAGACCAAGTGCAACAGGCATGGAACTCCATCCCACAAACAGACATCCAGCACCTGTACGACACAATGCATGAACGTTTGCGTCCTGGCATTCAACATTCTGGCGGTTACACCGGTTGTTAATTTACCAGCATTTCACATTTAAAATGGCTCTTCTCGCGCTTACATTAAGCTGTGATCTTGAAACCTTAATGGACTAAATATTTTACCTATACAAATGCATTGCCGCCATTGCATTCCTCTACAACTATTTCTTCGTGGTGTTGGAATTTTTTTCCGTCAGTGTATTGTCTACGCAGAGCCATGCCCGTTTCAAAGTTAAGCAGTAGAGAATATAAATGGAGTTTAATGATATATCAGTCTGTGACTTATCATCATTGAATATTATATATCTGAGACTTAGTCTCCTTCTACAACTTCGTCATCAGCCTCAAATGCAAAGACACCTTCTTTCGAGGATTCAACAGCTTTTTTCTTTGAATAGCTTGACTCCGCCCCAAAGCATTCCTAAACGACCTCCACAGCTTTCTCTAGTTCTAAGACCACCTCTGATTCCACCAAGGTAAGTGAACTTTCATCGTTTTCCCAAGGTGAATTTTCATTTGTAAACATAGCAAATTTTAGGTGTTTCAGAGAATCTGTTCTAGAAACATTTTACATATCTTCAGGAATTTCCTACTTCCTGCTGAGAGTTGTTTACCCTTTTATATACTTATCAGGAATGTATTATATCCATCAGACAGGAGGGAACTAATATAGCAAACCGTAGTTGCTGTATCATTACACTGGAATAACCATGGCAGAAATTTCCTGGTCTGTCTGCGACAGATAGCAAGGTGCTACAAAATATTCTGCGGGTGGTCACCAGACATAGTGACTGCTGGATGCAAAAAAACATAAACATTTGCACAGTTAGAAACTAAAAAAAAAAATAGAGAGAAAAGTACTGATCACGTTATATTTCTTCAAACTAAAAAAAATCTAACCTAGGTGCTACAGTAGTTGCAATAATAATTATAGTTACTGTTCTTCTATACCTAGAATTTTGCCACCATTTTCAAGCTGAGAAGCAAACATATATGCAAGAAAATGTTATTTAACAACAATACCAGATAATCCTCTCTTTGGGCGTTCGGGCGCATCGCCAGAATAAAATTACGATCACGGAGAAATCTTCACTACGTCTAATTTACCCGTTTTTGGAAATCTTGAAAGACGGAAAACTTTCATTCATGGTCTGGAGTCTTTAAGAGGATTTAAAAGTGATCTGGGGATATCGTCTTTTGTACTTGTGACCAAATAAATGTACGACGTACGTCGCTCTTTGCCGAGATCCTGCAACAAGGTATGGAACTAATCTCACGAGATTTTCCGCGATTCAAGCTAATTGCATGGATATTCTATAAGGCATCGAATTCTAGAATTGCACCGTAGTGTTAGGAATATTTTTTTAAAGCTGTACGGTAGTAGACCTCAGCTGCAAGTCCTGTTTCTGTCAATTATGCTAACCCCTGTATCAGGGATTTTGCCGTTATAGAAGAAGTTCCCACTTAACATATTCAGAAGAGAAGAAGCTTGATCACGCCACCATCGGATGAAAAGAAGCAAATTTTTGCACCAAAGGAGGAAGGATTTGCTACTTCCGTATTTGTTCCTTTGTTGTTTTTAAATTGTATGCTGTATTTCCCTTTATAACCCATATTTTACATTTTGCAAATTGTCTACGCAGAGCCATGCCCGTTCGCCTGGATATCTTGAGCCCGTTTAATCTTTATCTATTTGAAAGAAAGTCAATGAGCTTTTTTATTGTATAATTTAAGAAGTGGTTGGGGATTGGTTGTTTCAGTTAGTGTAACTTTCTATAAAATTTTATTGAGCAGGTAGTTAATTGATTTATTTATTGAGTGTTTCCAAAGGCAAAATTTTAGAACATTTTCAACAGTTGGAAGGGTGCAGCATAAGCATTGTCGCGTTGCAAATGCAACGTTATTTTTCAGTTTGAAACATTTCTTCATGGCCACTATTTCAGGTTACTACTTATGAAATTTTATCAACAGCTGTAAATTTTCAGTGGACTGCAGATGTTTGAAAATAAGAAAATCGGTAATTCTTTTACATTTCTATAACCGGAAAAAAATCTGTAAGGGATATATCAAGAGGATAATACATGTGCAAAATAAGTAAAACTGTAATAAAAATTTATAAAATACAAAAAGAGAAAAGGTGAAGCTGTTTCAGTCTGGTCCAAAACGATAACAAAACAAAATATGACAACACGAAATTTCTATTGATCTCATAACTATGAGATATATTCATTATCTTGTATCTACTATAAGAAGGATAAAAGCAAAGCAGACAACGCACTTCAGTAACTCTTACATTTCTGTTGAAGTGTTACTAAAACTGCTGTCAGTTGCAAGATAAAGTGGGCTAAAAAGGAAATTTGTCCTGTTCAAATTTTTATGCCAGCAAGCAGGTAAACGTTTCTAAGTTTTTGCATCTCGTGTGACTGACGAGATGCAAAGTTTAGCGAAATGGATTTTGCAAACAACAGCCAAAACTCTCTCTCTCTCTCTCTCTCTCTCTCACTCTAAATATTTTTCTGAATCCATGAACTTGTAGCATACCGTGTTGCACAATATGAATTCAGAAATAGGATATTATTTATTAATCGTTCACTGAAAGACGCCCACCTACCTATTAAGTCTTGCGAAATGCTTTCTCCTTGAGAATGATGGTCATATGGAGCGACATCTACTCAACGAGTTCCGCATGTAATTAGTCAAATACACTTCATATTATTCAAATAAATCCCTCCATTCAGGTGTACCATTAGGAAACTTTATAGCCATTATGCTCAGATGGTCATCAAACGACGCATTTACTCTGAATCCACAATTCATCGTAACATTTGGCTTCGAGTCTCGGGGAAGGTTTTCTTCGACTTTAGTGCCAGATCAGGCATTCATATATTTTTCAGGAATAAATAAAGTAATTCAGTCGACAAATGGGCGTAAATCGTTCACAAAAATAATGCTTCACAATTCGGATTTAATTACTGAACATCACTTCAGTAAATGTTCTCCTTCGTCATCTCATATGCAAGTCGTGAACTTGAGTTCTGCTTCTCGGTAACGATTTGATCTTTATTAATTTTTTTAAATATATGTGATACGAAAATAAAAACGGCTCTAAATGAAAGATTTCTCTTTCTTCTTCTTATGCTTTGGTTTTCACTTTGTTTTGTTTTTTTTAGCAAGGGAATCAATCTCTTTGTCCAGTGGTGCTCACGATGCGTAGACGACACGAAAACAAAATGGCACTGGTTCATTAAATTACTTGAAGGATAAATAATTGGAACTGCATTAATCGATACCATCTTATAGGTAATAAATTCCTCCCGAAACAAATTTCTTTATTTCACATAGTTTCAAGAGCAAACAGTACTAGGTGTATTCAACTTAAGTATCAGATTGCAATTTTCCTGCAACCCATGAAGCTTAACAGAGGATCAGTTTTCATTAGAAACCCAATTGATTTCTCTCACCTCACATATAACGCCGAAAATATGTATCTACCTTTGGACTTATAATTCAACTTTTCAAGTCATCCACAGCTCTTCAAATGGATAAACTGCAACTAAAACAAATTATTTTATTAGCATTGATAGAAACTCTCTTTCTCTCCCTTCATCACTCGGTTAGAGCGTTGTGACCCAATTCACAGCCTTAAGCAGTCAAGGTTCTCAATTTCTATCTATTCTCCACAGTTCTCATGATTTCTGCAGCTGATAGATTTGTGAGAATTTTTATTTGATCTCTGAATCTGTCTGTGGAGATATCCTATCGCTCTTTTGCCGTGGACTTTCCCCTGAAAACAAAGTTTTTCTAAACCGACTTTCCCGATGATGTGGCCCAAGATGGTTAGTATTGCCGTTAGATTGTCAACATTGATGCATTAGTCATATGCACAGCCCAGTATATTCTCAGCGTGCGTCTCTAGCATATAATTTCAAACGTCTCACTTCGTCTGCGACATGCTGCATTTAAGGTCCAGGTTTCAGAACTGTACGTCGCGAAGGAGATACCGAGGGCTCTGACCAGCCTCGGATTGATAGGTTTGCTGATGTGGTGATCTTTCCAAATTTTGGTAAAACCTATCGGGGCAGATTTGACTATTCTGATCCTCCTTTTGATCTACCCTTTTCAATTGCCGTTGTTGTATATGCTGTCCCACAGATACACTCATCGCCAATAATATAGTTTCACCCAAAAGGACGTGGGGGACTGTAATGCTATTTAGCAGGAAGGTAAAGCTAACCAGGAACAATAAATTATTTAACATTGATACTGATATGGGCTAGATTTATTGAACTAAACGCCAATAAGTAGTGTCCCTCAGTATTGCCTGGGACAAGGACGCCCACGAGTCAAAACAATTTAAGGCGATCAGAATTTCTCACGAACAGCTCGCTGCCACAAAGAGTCGAGAGCTAGGCAAGTCCCCCGTTAGCTGCCTTGTGCTTCATAAACCGTGATTTTGAGGCAAGATGTACACAGAAACGTCCACGAGAAACGTCTGAAGGCCAAATTTACCGACATTTAATGAGGTCCATACAAAGGCAAATCCAAACATTATATGGTCATACACTGGTGTGCAAAAATTAAGGACGAAGAGGAGAAATTAGCATTCCAGCGGAACGAGCAGGCAGAACGAACCGAAAGACCACTCAGGAGATAGACTAGTTTCCGGTACGGTAGGGCATGCGTACATATGCAGCAGGACGTAAAGGGGGAGTATCGGAAGGGTATAAAGCACACGGGTGGCGTACGCTTTGCAATTCGGTGAAAGCTCTTGCACGGTGTACATCGGTTTGAACGACGTCGAGTTGCTACCACCGTGTGATATGGCCAACAGGCAATCCAATAGATGACATCTGGTTTACTTTAACCGAGGTCGCGTCATTGGTAAGTTGGTAGAATGTCGAAGTGTGACTGGTGTGACCGAAGAGTTCGGGATCGCTCACAGCATCGTTTCACGAGCTTGTAGAGAGATATTCAATGACAGGAACAGCTGTCCGAGAGTTTAGCAGTGGTCGTCCACGAGCAACCACGGCGGCGCACGACCAGCATATTGTCCTAGAGGCGAGAAGAGACAGACGGCACACAGCAGGAGAAATCGCAAGGCACGTGCAACACACAACTGGACGTCCGTTATCGCGTTTTACCGTAGCAAGGAGGCTGCACAAAGGTGGTCTATTTGCACGACGACCAGTACGGTGTGTGCCATTAACGCCTGCTCATAGGCGACGGTGGTTTCTGTGGTTCCAGGAACAAAAGAACTCGACACATCAGCAATGGGGTCGAGTTCTCTTTACGGATGAGAGCAGATTTAGTCTCACGAGCGATTCTGGACGTATAAACATCTGGAGAGAGCAGGGAACACGCGATCACAACCCCAACATTATCGAAAGGGACCGGTTTGGAGGTGGAGGAGTTCTCGTTTGGGGCGGTATCATGCTTGGTAGCCGTACAGACCTCCACATCTTCCAAGGAGATTCAGTCACTGGTGTCCGCTATTGTACTGAGGTTCTCCTGCCTCACGTGTGTCTGTTTAAAGGTGCTGTGAGTCGTGAGTTCCTCTTCATGGACGACAACGCTACACCTCATCGTACAGTGGCTATCGCAGAGCTGCTGGAGAGTAAAGATATTCAACGCATGGATTAGCCCGCAAGGTCCCTGGACCTAAATTTAATCGAACACGTGTGGAACCTTTTCGGGAGACGCTTGGCAGCATGTCAGCCGCAGCCAGAAACGATTCCCCAGCTGCGATTGGCGCTACAAGAGGAATGGGCCACGATGCCTCAACATCTCCTTGACAACGTCGTCCTCAGCATGGACAAACGTTATAAATCCTGCAACGCACTCAGGGATGATCATATCCCCTACTAAAGACAGGATTTTTCATGGCAGCCGGCTGTCACGTGGATGTTTCTGTCTTCTGTTCAGTTGTGCTCGAAGCTACCTTTTCAATAAAGAGCCTTTGTATCCTTTGGATTCCTCGTTTGGACGATTTTGCTCACTTGTCCCATATTCGTACATCTTGGGGATCTTTTGGTATGATTTGAGTCGATGTGGAGCACTTCTGCTAGACGTTTTATTCGAAAAACCGTCTCGTCCTTAATTTTTGCAAGCCAATGTATTAATTTGGCCACACAGTGTATATTACATCCAGAGTGTTAAAACATGAACTGAACAGTCCTATGTTTCTCACAAACTGAACAACCTTGTTTTATTCCTTTTCAAAAATCGTGAGATACATTTATGAGGTACATTCTTCGAGTTCATGCATTTTTCGCTCATTTCTGAGATAAATCGTATTTGTAATGCTTTATTGTGAATGGATTACGTCGTTTCTTTCCGCCCCAGAATTGTCTCATTTTTAGAGAAAAAACATTTTATGAAGCATAGGAATATCGAAATCGAATAGGTTCTACAGTTTATCAGAAATTTATGTACCGTGGAAACATCAAATCAAGTGGGGGAGTGTAATGATATTCGCCTTTCTTTTTTATTTCGATGTACTAATTTATGTGTTATGTAGAATAAAAGCACATATGAGATATGTTTCAAGTACTCCAAGATTTCGAACGCTCAGAATAGAATAATAGAATACGACTTGCATATGAGATGACGAAGGGAAGACATTTACTGAAGTGATGTTCAGTAATTAAATCCGAATTGAGAAGCACAATGTTTGTGAACGATTTACGCCCATTTGTCGACTGAATTACTTTATTTATTCCTGAAAAATATATGAATGCCTGATCTGGCACTAAAGTCGAAGAAAACCTTCCCCGAGACTCGAAGCCAAATGTTACGATGAATTGTGGATTCAGAGTAAATGCGTCGTTTGATGACCATCTGAGCATAATGGCTATAAAATTTCCTAATGGTACACCTGAATGGAGGGATTTATTTGAATAATATGAAGTGTATTTGACTAATTACATACGGAACTCGTTTAGTGGATGTCGTTCCGTATGACTATCATTCTCAAGGAGAAAGCATTTCGCACGACTTAATAGGTAAGTGGGCGCATTTCAGTGAACGATTAATAAATAATATCCTATTTCGGAATTTGTATTGTGCAAAATGGTCTGATACAAGTTCATCAATTCAGAAAAATATTTAGAGTGAGAGAAATTTTTGGCTGTTGTTTGCAAAATCCATGTCGCTAAACTTTGCATCCAGTCAGTAGCACGAGATTCAAAACTTAGAAACGTTTACTTGTGTTGCTGGCATATAAAATTGAACATGGCATCACTTTTGCTTCACACGGGTTTTAATTATAAAACTGAATTCCATAAAAAAATTATTTTACAACATTTTATTTGCTAGTTCCAAAATACTTAAAAAGTGATACATATTTCGTTAGTGACATGAGAAATATTTGTACAAGAGTCTGTAAGCCAATCATTTCTTCTACTAATGTGGCGTGTTTTCTGTCGCTACTTAGGTCTGTAGTATCGGTACATACCTACTGCGGTAAATATTTAATCTCAAATTTCGACCTCAAATTAAAAATCGAAATATGAATGTAGAAATGTACTCAGAAGCTCAAGGTATGTGATTTCTGAACTTATGTATAATTTCCAGTTGAAAAAGTTTGCCTAAGAGAACAAGTTTATTTATATCACCAGGCATAAAGCGACAGAACATATTTCAAATCTGCTAACATACAGCTGTTTATTCAGATTTAGGTTTAATCAAATTAACCAGATCAATGCGCCAGGTGAAGGGGGATATCTTTAGTAGAAACTGAAGCAGAGTGCTAGACGGTATGACAATTGAAAGCGAAGTATCCGTACCTTAAATTTGCTTTATATTAGGAAACGTAATTAAAGGTCAATTTTATTTTATAACTGATGTGGACTGATCATATTTTCTTAAGAAATTCTAGATTAATGTTATATGTTTTATAAATAAACTATTGAAAACTATTTTCCCATTATTACAGACCTACAACTTTTGAGGACCTTATACACCGAATGGCCCCTTTATTATGACTACCTCACAGTTTTGCGCAAATGAGCTATGGCTGTTTGCTGTGTCCACCAGAGGGAGAGGCTAGTATAAAAAGGGAAAGCTTAGTGCTTTCGACAGTAGTAGAAATGATTTTTTGGGTGACGAGATGGGTAAAAAATGTGATATGACTGACTTTCAACGTGATGCGATTGTAGGAGCTCGGAGCCATAGAGCGAGTATCACCGAAACCGCCGCATTCGTGAAATGTTCCAGAGCAGGTGTTGTTAAAGTGTTTAAAGACTGGACTGTCAGCCAAAAAAACTGCGTCTATAAGTGCAACGTCTGGTCGGAATCGACTAGTGACTGCTCTGGCGGAACAGAGAGTGTCCAGACTGGTAACAGACAACAGTAGGGCAACAATGCAGCAAATTACAGACCATATTAATCAAGGATCCCCTCAAATAATCTCTGCATGCACTGTTATCCGTACACTGCCTCGGATGGGATATGGCAGCCAAAGGCCAGTTCGAACACCTTTGCTGTGTGCAGTTAAATAGAGAAAAAGGCCTCCAGTTGTGGGCCCATGGATCACGTTTTCAGTTGCTCCATGTCGATGACCGAGTGAGAATTTGCCGTAAACAGCACGAACGCATGGGCCGCAAATGCATTGCTACAACCCTTCAAGCTGGTGGAGGCAACGTTATGGCTTAGGGTATGTTTTCCTGGCATACTTTGGGCTCTTTAATTCGTGTTGTTCTACGTCTGACTGGCACATCATATCTAAACATCGTTGCTGACGAAGAGGATTCTATCATGTGGATGGTTTATTATAATGGCGATGGCTACATTCAACAAAATAATGCGTCCTGCCATAGGGCTCGTATTGTACTGGATTGGTTTCAGAAACATGCCGGTGAGTTTGCTTTGCTTAGGTGGCCCCCACAATCTCCAGTTCTCAACCCCATTGAGAATTTGTGGGATGAAGTTGAACGAGATATCAGACAGCTGGATCCGCAACCCGGCAATCTCACACTCCTGGAAAGTGTTATTCATCAAGCATGGTCTCAGATTCCACAAACCACCTATCGACATCTCGTGGAGTCCATGCCACGAAGAATCGATGCAGTATTAAAGGCAAAAGGTGGCCCAACAAGGTATTGAGGGGGTGGTCATAATAAAGTGGCCACTCACTGTATAAATTACATACACGTTTTGCGTGCTTTCTTCAAAACATAAGTAACCTTGTGTTTTGAAGAAAACACGCAAAACGTCTCAAGACATTTTATTAGAAATATGAGATACTACACTGCCGGACAACTGCTATGGACAGATGACAATAGCAACGATAGCAACCATAAAATGGAAGGCAGGAAAATGTGGAAATTAGCATAAGTGCGGGATACAGTAAGACGTGTTGTGCGTATGCAAATTTTAGATTGCCGAACTTGTTCGTGACGTCAAAGCGCTGATAAGAGATATAAAGGATTTGACGCGTATTGACCGTTGTTGTTCAAACGCAAAGTTGAAAGGGAAAGAATCAATTGACGATCTTGTAATTTTCAGTATGTCTTCCCGACATCATCTAGATGATTTTACGCGTGGCAGTATTATTGGCAAAATTGAAGAAGGGCGAAAAATAACAGATGTTGCCAGGGAGTTCGACGTCAGCCACAGTGTTGTTTCAAGGCTTTGGAATAATTTCGAACAAATGGAGAGTATAGCAAACGTCACGGGGGAGGTCGTGTTCGCAGTACGACACCTGCGGAAGATCGGTACAAAGTGCTATCAACAAAAGGACACCGGCGCAGCACAGCTAGTGAGGTAGCAAATCAGTTTATGGCTGCTACTTGCAAGCGGATCTCCCGAAAAACTGTCGCCAGACGTTTGCATGAAGGAGGACTATACGCCCACCGTCCTGTTGTGTTCATCCCATTGTCCAGACGTCACCGTACCGCCCGTTTGCAATTTTGCCATTAACATCGCAATTGGACTGATAACGACTGATCTGCTGTCCTCTTCTCAGATGAGAGTAGATGCAGTCTATCGTCTGATTGTTGACGACAACTGATTTGGCGTGATAGTGGTACTGCATATTGTCCAGCAAACATACAGGAAAGAGACCATATCCGACATGTAGTGTCATGGTATGGGCTGGCATCATATCAATGGCCGCACGTCCCTCTATGTGCTTCCAACTGGGACTATGACTGGCCAACGATACATTAATGATGTCCTGCTACCTCATGTCCGCATGTTACGTGGTGCTGTCGGTGACAGATTCATTTTCATGGACGACAACGCAACATATAATCGAACAGTCGCTGTCCAGGAGTGTCTTGAGAGCGAGGTTATTCAACGCCTCGTATGGCCAGCAAGATCTCCAGATCTGAATCCCATTGAAAATGTGTGGGATGCTTTGGGGATGAGTCTTGCTGGTCGCCAGTGCCTTCCAATAAACAAGGACACCCTCATCCGTGCCCTCACAGAGGAACGGGATAAATTACCCCAACAGCTGCTTGATAATGTTGTGCAAAGCATGACACGACGTGTGGAATCTTGCATCGCACTCCATGGTGGCCATATCCCGTATTGACACCTTACGCCAGAACGCCTACGGACGGTAATTGTATTTTTTTTCACGTTTACGTATTCTACACAAAATGGCCTGTTTGTCCCTTGAACACGTTCCAAAGCCTTCTGGATTTCAGAGCACAATAAATTGTCTTTCTTGTAATGTCCTGGCATTTTGACATTATTTTAATTCACTTGGCATCCAACCACACTTACTTTTTTATGCGCTATATAGCCGTTTATGATCCGTCCTTAGCAATCGTCCAGCAGTGTATAACGGGATTGGTATTTATTTCAAAAGACCGTATGATAACAAAGATGAGCCAAAATCGTAAAATAACTAGATTATACATTTTCGTCTGCAAATCATCACACCTTAAACATTGAAGACCACGCCTGTATTGGGTGCAGAAATCCCTTTTATCTGAGATATACGGCACCATTTTTTTCCTATGTCTGAAACATAAATTCTAAAAAACCCGAAGTTAATTTAGTTTCATCAAACGCTTTAACACAAATCCCATGGTTTAAGAAAGAACATGCTATCCGAAATTTACGTGTCTAAAAGAAAATCTTGATGAAAACAAAATCCTCCCAACAGAGTTTAATGATAGCCGGCATCGCTTTACATATATCGGTAACGCATCAATACAAAACAAAATGGAAATCTATCACGTCATAAAAAGAAAGTATGCGCATATCAGCATGACAGTCCACAACTGATGCACTATTTTACACATATATCGGGGATGTAATAAGGACTGTGATTATCCGAACGACGATACGATGTTTTTTCAAATCGGTAGATGACTGTTTGAGGCAATAAATACCGTTCCTCCACCAAGGCACCTAAGAGAAGACTGCTTGTTTGCAACAGCCCTTTCCTCGGCATCCCAGAATCTTCCACCAAGGCACCTGAGAGAAGGCTTATTGTTTGCAACTGCCCTTTCCTCGGCATCCCAGAATCCTCCACCAAGACACCTGAGAGAAGACTGCTTGTTTGCAACTGCCCTTTCCTTGGCATCCCAGAATCCTCCACCAAGGCACCTGAGAGAAGACTGCTTGTTCGCAACTGCCCTTTCCTTGGCATCGCAGAATACTCTATAGGGACCAGGCCCGGAGATCTAGCGAAGCCACCTATCCTGTGAATATTATCTCTATAAAAAAAACGTGAATACTGTGAATACTGTGATTACTCTGAATATTCTCTCATTGTAAAAGTAAATTGCGTTATGCATTAGTTCGATGGCCGATCGCTGTAGTGTGGGCATTATCGTCCATAAAAAGGGATTGGGGGCATACAGAGATCCCTTGGAAGGCCATATAGAGCGTTCTGAAGTATCACCACTGGGGCGTGCAGCCGTCATGGTGACTCCCGGAAACACATGTTTCTTTGTGCATCCATCAAACATGATGCCAGCACAACCAGTATATTCCACTACGGTAGTGGTCAAAACGATAGACGAAATATTTCGGCTTTCCGCCTGTCTCCAATTGTACTCATGCCAATTACGAGTGTTCTAGCTGTAAGTGACTCGTCACTAAAGGGAACGCAGGCCTGTTGATCAGGCTTGAGGAGTAAAGTTGAAGGACCCATTTGAGTCGGAAACATTTGTGCGGTGTGGCGAGTGGAGTACAGACCACTGGCTTCTATGCATACAGACCTCCATCGTGGAGCGTTTCGTTACACAGTTTGCCAAAATATCGTGGTTCCGTAAAAGAAGAGACGTCCTGGGTGAGTTGCTTGGCTGTCTTCTCCCTATGACGGCGAGCTGTTAGAGGTAAATACCGGTTTTTAGTACGTTTTTTGTAAATAGAAAAATATATCGTGCTCTTGTTATCGGCTTGTCCGTCCGGCCGTCTATGGAAAGAATACCTATGCACGTATTTCTCTGATTGAAAAAAATCTTTTTGGCATGGGGGAGCTTAAAACATGCGAATAATGATCCTTCATTTCGTGTTTCTTTACAATGTACAATTTCGCCGCTAAAGGGCGTAAAAGCAGATGATATCAAATTCAAAATACATTTTATTCCATCTATTTTCTTCTAAACATTCGATTGGAAAAACTATTTTACCTTTGGATTCCACTTATGTCGAAGAGTATTTTAGGTATAGTCAATTTTTTCAAGTTACGCATATATTTTCCGCTATGTGCGTAAATTAAATTGCGTTTTCTCCGATATCTGTGCTCCTAAAACTTCGATTTGAAAACTTCTCTCTGCTGCGGATACAGAACGTGATGGAAACCATTTTGCAAATATTTATAATGTTTGGCAAGTTTTGGTAAAAAATGATTTGGCCAGCAGGGGGCGTAAGGTTTAATTTCTGCTTCTGATGTATTTGCCTCAAAATCTGAGCTTTTAAATTCTCGAGTAAAAGACATTATTCATGGATCGATGCCGCTTACCTCGATAAACATTTTCGGAATATTTTATTTTTAAAATATTGCATGGTTTCTCCACTATGGGCAGTAGGCGTTTATGTTATTCTTGTCAGTATCTCAGTTGCTTCTTTATTAGATAGAGTTTCCGGTGCCACCTTTTTTTCATATAATTTCAAACTTTTCAGGTAATACTCGGACTTTCAAAAAGGGGGAGTAAAGGTAAATTGCGTTTTCCCAAATATCTGTCCTTCTAAATCTCCAATTTGAAAAATTATTTCTGAATCGGATTTAGCTGTTGCTGGTAAATCTTTTGCATAAAATTTCTAATTTTAAGTAAAAAATGGTTTGGTCACCAAGGGCCGTAAGATTTAATTTCCGCTTCGGATGTATTTGCAGCAAAATTTGAGCTAAATTCTTGATTGAAAAAAAAATGTTTGTGGGCCGATGCAACTCACGTCGAAAACAATTTTCGAAATATTTCATTATTAAAAAAGTGTGTGGATTTTCCCCCAAGGGGCGTAGATGCATATTTTATTTTTGTCAATATCTCTGCTCTAAGGGGCTGATTTGATAAATTCCTGCTTTGTTGGATAGCGAAATTCTTCCGGTGTTCCATACAGCTCTATATGGGAAATGCTGCTTATATATGCAATACTTTCTAATATTTGGTTATGAATGGTTTGGCCACCCGGGTCATAAGTGTTAATTTCTGCTTCTAATGTATTTGCAGCAAAATATAAGCTGCTGAAAACTTGACTGAAAAAGTTCGTTCCTAGGCAGATACCAATCACATCGAAAATCCTTTTGAGAATAAATTATCCTTAAAAAATGCATGTTTTTCGTATCCAGGAACCTATTCAAAAACTTCTTTCTTCGGTCAGATACTGCGGCTTTCAATATCTGTTGCATTGATATTGAATAGCTTTGACATATTTAATTTGCGTCAGAACGGGTTCAAAAGACGTGTTCATTACACCCGAAAATTCGGTGTTGTTTTTCTTGTTTTTACTTTCTGTGCGGTTTTGGATGCCTTGTACCTGTTTTCTCGTTATTGCGAACATGGACATCTCTTCATTTAGACATTCGAGTCAACTATTCCAGACACATTCAGCCAGCTTGTTACATCAGCATATTATTTTCCCTGCTTCCACTTCACTGGACGCTTGCCAGCGTAAATAGCCTTCTAAGTGATGGTTTGGAGACATCAATCCAGTAACGATCAAACTCAAGCGTCAATTTCCGCACCCAGCTCAAAGCAACGTTCATCAATGTTTAGTTCCTGCCAGTTGAACTACGTACGGTCGTCCTTAGCATATTGCAAATGAACTGGAACAATAATACTTCGGCAAGACGTATTAGCGCTTCCACTTTCACATGTCTCTGAAAAATGTTTACCGTCAGTCCTGTCGTTTATATATTTTCTCGAATTCGCATTTCTCATGTTAATTTTAGTCACCTCTTCAGTAGACGTCTGCTCAAAATTTTATCTCTTTTCGTTTTTTTTTCTTATTTCAAAAATATTCAAGTTCCTTTACTATGATGTAAAATTTAATGTGAGGTAGAAACATATCTCTATAGCTTTGGTATAACACACGGTTTTTCCAAGGGTATCACAAAAACGAATTTTACCAACACTGAATAGCAACAGGAATGTTATCTGTGTTTAAAGAAGAAATTCAATATACAGAAAATACAGTACTCCATTATTTTGAGGAGTTTATATTTTGTAACAATCAGAGAATTTAACGACTATATTCAGTGAGCTATGTTCGTTCATATACCTTACAGTATTGAAGAGATCCTTAGAAATGTGCCTTTCTGCATTATATCACTTGCGATAAAGAAAAAAGAATGTCCGTTTGCTAAATGTAGCATAATGACGAATTTGAAATCATACAGAATTTACAAATTGCACTTTCCAAACTAAAACAACAGGGAATTGAAAATTAAAACATGATGCATATTGATTTAATTTATCTTCCAGGTTAAAAAACACAGTTCTCATATACGTTACATTTACACCTATTTTTTCTCTTTGGACGATATCTCCGATTCAAAATTCCATTGGGAAATAATTGTGTTATGGCGCACATTTCGCTGCTGTTTAATATGCGATCATTCATTTTTATAAATAATGCAAGATTTTCACGCTAGGGGCGTTTGTTCGAAATGATTTTCTTGATACCAGTGGCGTAAAAGCAGCACCATAGAAATTACTTTTCAACAGCATAGATATAGATTAGTTTTACACATGTTATATAGTCTGTCATAGTTCCCAAACTTGGCACAAGAAGCGTTTATAGGCCTCATGTTTGACAGGTTGCTGTCATTTGTATACATTATTTTTGTAAAATCGTATCGCCTTATTATTGATTACGAAATATATTCTGCGCTCCCATTAAATTGCGCTCAGCTCCTGCAGCTAGAGAACAATTAGATAACATATATTTCCCCAATATTTTGCCCTCTGATTGAAAAATAAATCTTGCAGTTTTTTTTAGAAGTAGACATATTAAAGGAGCCATTCCAAATATTACATACCCAGTAGTCTGCGTCTCAGAAAAACATTGCTTTATTTTTAATTTTCTGTTAAGTGTTATAATTTTCTTTTTTAGTTAGAACAGCTGTTTAGGCACAAAATTAAAGCACATTTAAATGTGGAATGAGTTTGGAAGGGGGTATATCCACGGCCGTAGCAGATTATCGTACTTCTTACAAAGAAGAGCTTTTCAGGATTATTAAAATTGCGCGTAACAAAAGCATTTAGGTAATCAATGAAAAGAAGTTTCCTGTGTCTGCTACTGTACTTTTTCCTTATTTGCTCTGAGAAAACAACACTTCCCATAATTTTGGCTTTGATTAGTATATGTGTTCTTGGATTATATTATTAGGAAGTGATCTGAATAATTTGCGAAAGATTTCAAACAAAAATGTACGTTCCACAGTGAATTTGAATTTAATTATTTCTTTCACGCTACCTCAAAGCCAAATTTAATCCATGCAATCATACGTACCAACTGAAACTTTTCTTGGTGAACTCATATCAGTTTCTTTCTAGATTTTTTAGCGCTGTGATATCTCATTTTGTAATTGCGCCTATCCGGTTTTTTAATGCCATTCAAAAAACTTCGTTCCTCTATCAAGAATTGGTTCTCTTGATAGGCAATATTAAATTGTTCATGTCTTCACTCCAAAAGTACGTTTTTTGTGAAGTAAAACCTATTTTCTGCCGCCTCTTGATATGTCTCTTTTTCGAAGAACTGCAATGGTGTGCAAAGATTAAGGACGAAGAGGAGAAATTAGCCAAACAGCGGAACGAGCAGGCAGAACGGACCAAAAGACCACTCAGGATATAGATTTGGGTCCGGTACGTTAGGGCATGCGCATATATGCAGCATAACGTAGGGGGGCAGAGTGTCGAAAGGGTATAAATCACACGGGCGATATACGCTCAGCAATTCGGTGAAAGCTATTGCACGGCGTACATCGGTTTGAACGACGTCGAGTTGCTGCCGCCGTGTGATATGGCCAACAGGTAATCCAGTAGACGACATCTGGCTGACTTTAACCGAGGTCGCGTCATTGGGAAGTTGGAAGAAGGTCGAAGTGTGACTTGTGTGACCAAGGAGTTCGGGATCGCTCAAAGCATCTTTTCCTGAGCTTGGAGAGCATTTCAAACGACAAGAACAGCTGTCCGAGAGTTTAGCAGTGGTCGTGTACGAGCAACCACGGCGGCGGACTACCGGTATATTATCCTACAGGCGAGAAGAGAAAGACGGCAGACAGCGGGAGAAATCGCAAGGCACATGCAACACACAACTGGACCTCCGGTATCGCGTTTTGTCTAGGCCAGGAGGCTGCACAAAGTTGGTATGTTTGCACAACGACCAGTACGGCGTGTGCCATTAACGCCTGCTCATCGGAGACGGCAGTTTCTGTGGTGCCAGGAAAACAAGAGCTGGACACATCAGCAATGGAGTCGAGTTCGCTTTACAGATGAGAGCCGATTTAGTCTGACGAGCGATTCTGCACGTATACACATGTGGAAAGAGCAAGGAACACGCAGTCAGACCTTCAACATCATCGAAAGGGACCGGTTTGGAGGTGGAGGAGTTCTCGTTTGGTGCGGTATCATGCTTGGTAGCCGTACAGACCTCCACATCTTCCAAGGAGATTCAGTCACTGGTGTCCGCTATTGTACTGAGGTTATCCTGCCTCACGTGTGTCTGTTTAAAGGTGCTGTGAGTCGTGAGTTCCTCTTCATGGACGACAACGCTACACCTCATCGTACAGTGGCTGTCGCAGAGCTGTTTTAAAGTGAAGATATTCAACGCATAAATTGGCCCGCAAGGTCACCGGACCTAAATACAAACGAACACGTGTGGGGCCTTCTCGGGAGACGCTTAGCAGCCCGTCACCAGCCGCCAGAAACGATTCCGCAGCTGGGATTGGCGCCACAAGAGGAATTGGCCGCGATGCCTCAACAGCTCCTTGACAACCTCGTCCTCAGCATGGACAGACGTTGTAAATCCTGCAACGCAGTCAGGGGTGATCATAACCCCTACTAAAGACTGGATGTTCTTGGCAGCCGCCTGTCACATGGACGTTTCTGTCTTCTGTCCAGTTGTGCTCGAATCTACCTTTTCAATAAAATGCCTTTGTATTCTTTGGATTCCTTGTTCGGACGGTTTTGCTCCCTTTTCCCATATTCTTACATCTTGGGGATCTTATGGTATGATTTGAGTCGATGTGGAGCACTTCTGCACGGCGTTACATTCAAAAAACCGTCTCTTCTTAAATTTTGCACGCTGGTGTAATACCGATTTCCAAAGTCACCCTTACCTTCTTTCATTTATTTTTAAATCCTCTAAAGACGAACTAAGACGTTTTAACTTAGGTTTGTTCGTTTTGTGCATCTATTCTCTTAATCTGATTTCTGGTTTTCACCCGAAAATTTTATTTTATTAAAATAAAGAGACAAAGTACATCTTATATTTTATATGTAATTTCCTAGAAAGAAATTTTGCTTTCTCCTAAACGTAAGAAACCCCTCGATCAACGATTTATCGCGTATCTCAAACCTTTCTGAATAAGTAAAAAAACCCAAAGATTATATTTTAACGCACGAGGAGGGATTTCCTTATGCAGCATATCTTCGAAAATGGTTGGTGTATACCAAATTCTTCAAATAAACCATATGACGTATGTAAATGACTTAAAATAATAACACAAACTTTAACTTGTTTATTGCACAGCTGTCGAAAGTACATATCCGCTCAGCTGATACTACCTGTAATCTTCGGCAACAATAGTTTTTTAATAAAATATCAGAATCGCAAATTGGTATTCGTGCCGTAAGTCCGCCCCGACGGTATTTCTAATGAGTTCCGGCGACCGGAGGTTTGAAGTACAAAGAATATCATTGCAAGGAAAGACATCAATAATACTTTTGGTATTTATAAGTATCACTTAAAAGTCAGGGGAAGCTCTCCATTGCGCTGCCTCATTTAAGGGGGCGTTTACGTGGGAACACTGCTGCCACTAGTTGGCGTGGTCCTTTAGAATATGGAACGATAGTGCCTTTATCGACGGTATTCCATGTGAACATTGAAGAAGCTAAAGGAAGATATTAGAAAGATAAGCCATTTGTCATTCCACTTTACAGTGTTGTTTTACATCATGATAACGCACTGCCTTACACTTCAATAGAGACTTTACAGGTTATTTCCAGAATGGAGTGGACTATGATGCACCAACTTCCCTAAAATCCTGATTTGGCTCCCTCAAACTTTTTCCTGTTTGCTTCTTTGAAAAACGCCATTCGTGGAAAACGTTTCGACGATGATACAGACGTTAAACTGGCTGTGAATTCATGGGTGAAACGACAGCCTCAGGAGTATTTCCAAACTGGATTTTACCAATGGGTTTAAAGATGGCGGAAATGTATAGAAAGTGATGGAAAATACTTTGACTAGGCTAGCGTTATTGGCAATATATCCAAATATTTTGCCACCAAGTTTCACATCGTATGAGTTACGAGGTATTTCTTTCAGGATGCTCATTGTATTAACAGCAGAGGAAATCCCCAAAGTACAACTGGGTTTAATTTTACTTTTTAAAATTCCGAATACGTAACTAAGGTAATGTTTATGCATAATTATTATGAAATGTTACATGAAGGTCTATCTTCTCTGAAAGCAAAACATTTGTGTTACAGTACTTGTGCATATACAACACGGATCGACATATTTCAACAGGAAATTGTACTATAACATGAAGTATGAAAATACTGATATTCTTCTCTTGAAAGGAAAAGCAGGTTGCCAATAACAATTTGACACGCAAAGAAAGAATGTCGTTGCCTGTCATTTGTAATATTTCTAAAATGATGATTATCATAAATATAACATGAGTATCATTACTAATGTGAAATGAACAGATACAGCGTTCTTTGATTACACTGAGTGTGAGTAAGGGAAATTATTTGCTTGATAGGTTGCAAAATAATGGTTGTTTTACAGGAAAGAAAGAAATGTTGGTGTATTTGCTATTTGATGTCGAACGGGCATCACACATTTCAACTACTACCTTTCGAATACTATTAAAATTAATTGTAGTAGAGAAGGCTTTTCTATTGGAATCAGCAAATGGTTTTCACAGAAACATCCAGAACTCAGTCTAATACGTCTAAATGTTGAAATGCTGATTTTAACATTCCCGCTATAACATCGTTGTAAACACTTTCATGAAACCACAGGATGAGGAGTACATAGTAGGTTGAATTATTTAACAAGTATTTTTTTTTTATCAAGGATTGCAATATTAAGATTTAAACTGTGGATCGTTTTAACCCCAGCTGAAGCATTGGGTGCTGTGCCTTTCCACTGATTATGGCTCTGGTAATGACTTCGTACCACTGACGGTATTTTAGAGACAGACGAAACTCATAACCTTTCGAGTTGCTATTATCATGCACAGAACATCAAAACAATTAAAAAAGTTCGTTATGATGTAAATTCTGTTTACCACATATCACAAACAAAGCAACAGAATTGGCTTTCAAAAGACAAGCTAAAACCCTATAAAAAAGGAGATAGGTAAACACTTTTTCACATTCTATATCATAAATATCCAAATTTTAAAAATTTTGAAGCGACACCTATGCCCTAAATCTTGCAAATTCTAGTTATGATATTGCATGAAAAACAAATCACCGTAAAATCATATGTTAAAGTTTAATTTACAAAGTATTAATTTTCAAATAATGTAAGAGGTTAATAAGAGTACTGTAATGCACCAGGATGTCGTCACGGTGTCTTAATGCATAGGATATCTAAATATGAAGCAAGGATTATTAAAAATATTCCTTATATTTTAAAAGCAATTTCATTGTACACAGGTTATTGTTTCAAATTATATTAAGTGAAAATGGATTTGCATCAAGTAATGCACTTTGGTTTTTTCTCCCACCAGATATTTGGCTTTACCTTTTTTTAAACCTTTGATCTGATAAAGTTTGACTTTGGCCTTTGGTTCTGTAAAAATATTAGACGAAAATAAGCTTGTAAAGGAAGTGTAACACTTTGTGCTATGTTCTGCAGGGACACTATTTGTCTAGCCATTCATGCCCGTGAAATATGACGTCGACCTTCTACCTAAACCTTATTGCAGACCAGATACATATTTTCACGACAACAATACACTGCGCCTGTAGTGCCTTCTTTCACGGGATTATGCGCCATGACACACAACACGGATTGTTTGTGAATCTTTGTTTTTCTGTTTTGATTACTTGGCTAAGAAGTTGTTTTTTAATTTGTTTGTAAAAAGTATGCTTATGTTATCACTATGTCAATCTGTGTTCACGCTGTCTGTAAACATGCTAATCCGATTGGAAATACATTCCTGACTTGGGGAAACTGACCTGATAGAGTGATGACATATTTCTGATTCCGTGCTGTTTTATTTTTATGTCATCATTATAAGATGCACTTGAAAAAACCTTCCTGAGGTGCGTATGCTCCGCTGTGAATAACACTTTATTCCGGACTATGTTTTTGTTCTTTCTGCCCTTACTATTTACGCATATGTTACATTTATATTGTATACCTAAATATTAAACAAATGAATAATTAGCCCCGAAAAAATTTGCTTTGGGAGCCTCAGATATATTGTAAGTAAGAAAACAGTACACGTTCTCGAAACTGCAAAATTCGGATCTGTAAGAAATGTTGCTGCAAATATGAGCTCGCTTATTTTTAAAACTAAGACCTTTCCGCAGGATAATTCCCCTCATATTGTTACATTTTAAATTTCTTATACTCGATAGAACGTTCAAGGGTATGAAAGTTTTATTGTTCCAGTGCCACAATTAAACTTTCAGTAAATACTTCAAAGGAAATCGCACTTCTTTGTTTTTATCATTAAGAACACTTAGTTTGAAATGTATATCACGGGCCTGAAGCTGTAACATTGATTAACTACACTGGCGTACAAAAATTAAAGACGAGATACTTTTTCGAACGTAACGTCGTGCAGAAGTGCTCTACATCGACTCAAATCATAGCATAAGATCCCCAAGATGTATGAATACGGGACAACTGGGCAAAACCATCCAAACAAGGAATCCAAACGATACAAAGGCAGTTTATTGAAAAGGTAGCTTCGAGCACAACTGGAAAGAAGACAGAAACGTCCATGTAACAGGCGATTGCCATGAAAAATCCAGTCTTTAGTAGAGGATATGATCACCCCTGACTGCGTTGCAGGATTTTCAACGTCTATCTATGCTGAGGTCGAGGTTGTCAAGGAGCTGTTGAGGCATTGCAGGCAATTCTTCTTGTTGCGCCAATCGCAGCTGCGGAATCGTTGCTGGCGGCTGGTGACGTGCTGCCAAGCGTCTCCTGAGAAGGTCCCACACGTGTTCGATTGGATATAGGTCCGGGGATCTTACGAGCTAATCGATGCGTTGAATATCTTCACTTTCCAACAGCTCTGCGACAGCCACTGTACGATGAGGTGTAGCGTTGTCGTCCATGAAGAGGAACTCAGAACCCACAGCACTTCTAAACAGAGGCACGAGAGGCAGGAGAACCTCGGTACAATAGCGGACACCAGTGACTGAACCTCCTTGGAAGATGTGGAGGTCAGTACGGCTACTAACCATGACACCGCTCCAAACGAGAACACCGCCATCTCTAAACCGGTCCCTTTCGATGTTGTTGGAGGTGTGATTGCGTGTTCTCTACTCTCTCCAGATGTGTATACGTCCAAAATCGCTCGTCAGACTAACTCGGCTCTGATCCGTAAAGAGAACTCGACCCCATTGCTGATGTGTCGAGTTCTTTTGTTCCTGGAACCACAGAAACCACCGTCGCCGATGAGCAGGCGTTAATGGCACACACCGTACTGGTCGTCGTGCAAATAGACCACCTTTGTGCAGCCTCCTTGCTACGGTAAAACGCGATAACGGACGTCCAGTTGTCTGTTGCATGTGCCTTGCGATTTCTCCCGCTGTCTGCCGTCTGTCTCTTCTCGCCTGTAGGACAATATACCGGTAGTCCGCCGCCGTGGTTGCTCGTGGACGACCACTGCTAATTTCCCGGACAGCTGTTTCTTTTCTTTGAAATGGTCTCCGAGCTCGTGAAACGATGCTGTAAGCGATCCAGAACCCCACGGCTACACTAATCATACTTAAGCCTTCTTCCTACTTCCCAAAGACACGACCTCGGGTAAAGTCATCCAGATGTCGTCTACTGGATTGCCTGTTGGCTATATCACACGATAGCAACAACTCGACATCGTTCAAACCGATGTAAACCGTGCAATAGCTTTCACCGAATTGCTGAGCGTACACCACCCGTGTGCTTTATACCCTTCCGACACTACTTTCCCACCCACCCCCACCCCCCATGTCATGCTGCATATATGCTCTCTCTCCTGAGTGGTATTTCGGTCCATTCTGCATGCTCGCTCCGCTGTTATGCTATTTTCTCCTCTTCGTCCTTAATTTTTGCACACCAGTGTATTTGTGACTAGGAAGCAACAAAATTTGTTTAAAGGATTTGTGGTTTAAATTAGGGCGACTAATGTATCTTTTAATCAGATGAAACTGTATCTACGTTTTGTGGATGACAATTCTAACAAAGTGTATCAAAGTTGCAGAGCAGGTACACGCTACCGAATCTCCAAGACTCGGAACTGTAAGGAATATTGTTGCAAATATGTGCTCGCTTATTTGTCAAAACGTAGCCCGTTTAGTGGCTGTATCACAGTAAAATTACCGTCATGTACTTACATTTTAAATTTGTCATGCTTAACAGACCGTTCAAGGGTATGAAAGTTTTATTGCTCCAGTGCCATAATTAAAGTTCTGCAAATGTTTCAAACAGAATCTCATAGCATTTTTTCAAGGAGGAAAACTTAATATAAAATATATATCACAGACCTGAAGCTGTAACCTTAATTAGCTATTACTTGCGAATAGAAAGCAACAACGTTTTGTGAAAGGATTTGTGATTTAAGATAGGAGGACTACTGTGTCTCTTAAGCAGGTGTAACTGCATCTACGTTTTGTGTTTCAAAATTCAAACAAAGTATACCAAAGCAACAGCTATTAAAAAAATCTGAGGATTTAGATTTCGTTTAGCTTTTTTTTCATCCAAAAAGTGAGTATAGATACATGGAAGTTATGAAACTTCTGGTTGGATAAGGAAGTTGAATAAGGAAGTAACATACAAATGCTGCTGCTCTTATAACAGACGTAAGATCGAAAAATATTATCCAAATTTCTCAGACAGTCCCATACATTTCATTAACTCCTTGAGTCGATAATTAGTCCACGTCAAATGTCTGCATCGATTACTTTTTCGATGCATTTTGCTTTGTGAAATGTGAATAAATCCTAGGTTTTTGTATTAACAAACTGATGGTGTTTTAATGTTTAACTTTATTTTCTCCCGTGATTTCGGAAACTAATTCCCAGAGACAAAACTTATTTTGAGAATTATGCAATGTATACGGTTTCTTGAGTGAGAAATAAGGAGCCTGCGAGAAATGTAGTGAATCGTTAGAATGGGAGTGAAAGAAATGTGAATACCGTCCATTTGAATGGCATGAGAGATTGTTCGCCTGAAATGGAGATTCATTCGTGAAAAAACAAGGAATGGGTGTTCTCCAAATATGCTCTTTGGGGCTGTATGCCAAAAAGGCTTTTGCACGCTCTTCTCTCGGCGCATCATTGTTCGTGAACGGTTAATGAGGAGCATCTGCTCTTTATGGTAGTTTGTCTCTTTCCTCTTGGCCTCACACTCGCATTCCCTTTAGAATAAAGAATGGTTCGTTCGTTGAACATTGAGAGAACACAGACAGGGTATAGATGCAAAGTATATGGCTATTTATTTGAAAGAGCGTGAGCAGGTCACTATTTTGCGTGAACGATGAATAAACACAAACGAATGAATGAAACTTCCCAACATTATCGGATAATCAATACGTAATATGAATTCACTGAGCACTCATTCTGTTAGCAAAACCTTTACTAGCAAAAATCATGTAAATCCTATCATTAATAACTTTCAAAATATTTATTTCAGTATTTCGTCTCACGCTATTACTTATTTTGCAAACAAGTGGATATACACTTTGTATTTGGCGAACTTTAGACAGCTTCTTATTTTAAAATCAGATATATATAAAGTTACTCCGAATTTAATTTTTGGTTTCATGTTTAGTCCTTAACCTCTTACCTTATGCCTATCAATGGGCCTTTGATCAAAATTTAATCAACAAGGCTGGAAATGTTTGCATAACTATAAGTTTCCAAAACGGCACATGTCACGCAAATTCTTAATTTTTTAAATGGAGTTTATAATTTCCGTTCTACTGTAAGGAAAACTTGTGTAGAGGATTCTAATGAAGGCGGGCCAACGTGCCACGCGTAGTGCCGCTAGATATACCTTCTGATTGCTGTACACTGTATTAGGCCTTCGACGTTGAACCTGTTCTTGAACCAGTACCCTGAACAGGACGGTGCATCCGTTGGTCACATCCCTCTACACCTGTATCACCGGTTGAGTGTTTCGTCATTTAGTACACCTCCTATTTTACTTTAACCAAACAACTCAGAAGTTATGGCGTTATCGAAATGAACACACCAATTCTTCGTACGCCTACAATTCGGCCTTTCGTAAATACCTGTAAAATTTTAATATTATGGATAACGACCATAACTTGGCTCTCAACTGGGCAATCAACATCTTACTCAAGCTTCCAAACGACTTCTGGCCACGACCTTTCTCTCGTTACAGCGGTATGAGGTGCAATTCTCTTTACATAGAGAGAGTCGTAATTCTGTGAGCGCTCAATTGACATAAAGACGTATTATGTTTTATTGTTTTTTCTAAAACGTGTTGCGTTGCAGTCCCAGGAAAGAGGATAAATTTCCTTCAAGAGAAGACGTTAAAGCTCCTACTAATTGCTTTTCATATCCCTTTTTCTCAACAACACGTCTTATTCCTGCAAAAGGGAAGTGTCTGCCTGATTTTTGTCTTTAACATACCTTTTTTCAAAGCAGGTGTACTTTTTGTTGTTTCAAAGGATCATTGACTGTCTACCATGCAGTCATTTCCTTTACCCGACGATATTTCAACCAACTCATACAATACTGGAGATATATATATTTACAACAGCCTGATCGTAAATGCAAAATGCTTCGACCGACAGAGTTAACTGATATGCCGTCCGGATTGGTCATATGGTTCACATGAGAGTGTCACAAAGCCGCTGAAACGTAAATGACGTTTTCGAGGGCTTGAATTTCCTTAGGACGACTGTAATTAATGTTGTATGCATATAGAAGCAGGCTGGGAAATAATTTGCTAAAAATGACCAGTTAAACCTTAAAGGCTAACGGAATATGAGTTCATCATTGACGTGTCCGCTTAGAAAGTAATGCAGCGTATTTTTAAATAACGCAAAATCTACGCGCAATTACCCGGTATTTAAACTGACGTTAGCACTAGTACAGTTCGCATAATATGCATTTCCTTCAGTGAGTTGCCATCCCCAAGATCCTGATCACCTCGAGTAATACCACTCAACGATTAGCGTTGTGTAAGAAACTGCGTTTTTGACTGAGGTGTCTCGATACTCACACTTCCGGTCCGAACGCCATTCCTGCGTGTGGCGGACGTCGAGATCATATATAGCTTTCGGTTTGTGTTGTCGGGACAGAGAAGTTCGTGGAGGCAGGGTCTTCGAGAGCATGGTGAGAAGGTTTATTGTTGGGATTGGGCCTTTTATTTGTTTCGGACAAAACCATTAAAATTGAACTTTACTTAGTCGACCTGGACAATTATCAGTACCTTTTGAGGCAGATTGTTGGGAAGGCACATACTTCTGTCAGCAGAAAAGTTAACATAGAAAACTGCTCATGCTATTACAGGCAGTTCTGAGATCATGGGTTTCGGAAAGTTCGACTTGGCAATCCATGAACTTTCTAGGTAACCTCTGGGAAGGACTAAATCGACAGGTTCATCGAATTCGAGATTGCCGAACAAATAAACTTGAATTGATCATTGCTTTCATGAAAGACAGACGGAACATATACAAGGTGTGTTCACGAAGGGGGTTCGATAGGATTAGGAAAGTAACGATTGGTCGCAGTAGTAAAGTGAACAATACACGGCAAACAGAGGACAATTCAGCGATGATACTTGCACTTCTAGAATGGATAATTTTCTAAAAATAGGAAAATTCAATTTTTATGCGGCCCTCTCGGAAACCAAAGTGAATTTGTTGAAAACGCTTTCGGAAATGCTTCGTTAAACCACCTGCACATGGACATTTACGAAAATCTGGGGGTGAGCTATCCACAAGGATTTGAGGCCGTCATAAGGGCTTCAATTTTCACCATACAATATTACATTTTCTGTTAATAATGATACCAATGTGCCCGGATGTTACATAATGAAATGTCAGCACTGAAAATAAATGCAAAGCATAAAGCTTTTCTCCTTGAAGAACGGACAACAAGTTTTATGTTTTAGATGCATGTTTTTGTATGTTATCAATAACTCTCGTCATATTAGGCGATGTTTCCGATTAAGATGTGAAAGAAGTAAGCTGAGGACGACACAAAAAGATTTAGAAGGAAATACAACCTGAAAGCGTAGGTCAGAATGAGAAAAATCGGAATTTTAAGTAAATGAAGACTTTAAGTCGCATGAATGTGGTTTAATATTACGTGCTATCTTTTCACCTTTCTTCAAGAAGTGTTCGAATGCAAAATAAATAAAAAGAAAATTACTTTTTGCAAGCAAAAGCATTGGATGTAATTAAATAGTTTGTCAGGGATGTGAAGTTCCCAGATGGGTTACTAGAATGCAATTCTGGAACAAGCGAATCACGAAATCTACGGTAAGAAATTCGGATTACTAACATAGTTATACTATTTTAAGTGTAATCGGTGTACAATTCCTCGTTATTACTCATTCAAAGAATATTTGTAGCAAAGCGCTTCCGTGCCCTCTAAACATTAAACACGTAGCTTTACAACTTGAAATATTTAATCCGAATTGAATGGTGTAAACATTTATTAAACATACAACGACTAAGTGCCGAGCTTTCACACTCCGAACGGGAGGCTTTCTCAAAGCCAGTGAACACAAGAATATTTCAAGAACAACGACAATTTGAAATTTTGGAGGGCGTATCTACTCGTATTACGTGTCTAGGTGATATTGCGTCACGCGGAAGGTGGTGTCTAGTGACCCACCTTTCAGACATTATCTCTCCTATTACCCTTAATGTTCTATTTCAGTAGAATCTTCCACGCAGCCTAGAGTTCGAGGGAAGGGCTCTCGTTGCAAGGGTGTGGGTGCATGAATATTTCGACGCTTTCTCTACTCAGTGATCCTCTGTAGTCAGTGTACCGAGCGATCCTCTTCATGTTTTTCCACTTCGGTACAGCGTCATTTTGGGCTACTTCTTTGCAAAACTCTGTTTGTGCTTTTCCTGCTTTAATGTCCCTTATGTGTTCTTTTCCCCTAATTGCAAGGGATCTTTTGTTCATTCCGATGTATGATCGAGACAAGCCATGTGGATATTATAATGATATCTCATACACCCTAGCTCCAGAATTCACGTCAGGCGCCTTATGTGTATTTCTTGTTGTTGTGGCGATGGACATTGGTGATTTAATTCCAATGCGTAATCCATGGCGTTTCATAAGGTTCTTGAACACAAACGAAAATTTCAGGATGTATGAAATAGATACAGCAAACTGCAAGTTGTCGACTCCTGGGCGTGGTTTCTTGTGGCTCCTGGTTATCATCTTGTGTGATATGGATTGCAGAGTTCGTTCCGAGAATCCTGCAGTAACCCCTTTGTTGATGATATTTGTTATTTCTCTGTCCCTCGTTTTTTTGGTGGAGCAAATCGTGATTGCTCTATTGAAGTGGGTACGGAATGTCGCCATTTTATATGAGCTAGGGGATACGGACTTAGGAGGGATGAAATTCGTCACTGTTGTTGGTTTGTAATATACGGTGGAGCATAAGCGGCCATCTTGGGATCGGCTTAACTCAGCGTCAAGAAACGGAAGCTTCCCGTCTTTTTCCTTTTCATAAGTGAATTTAATGGAGGGATGGATGGTGTTGATTCGCTGTCGGAATTCCTCGAGGTCTCTGTCGTCATGTTACCAAATTAAGAACACATCGTCCACACTTGTCAGTGAACGTAATAGTTATCGATTCATCGCTTTTTAGATCCTTCAGGGTTCTCCACGCTCTGGTGTCATGCTTCATGCTTGGTAAGACGATCTTCTTCAGCTTTTCGGATAAGAAATGTCTTACTGGTCCTTGTTGTGTAGGCGGAAGCTTTCCGATAGCTGATTCCAGCTCTGGGATGGTTTTCTTTATGTTGGGCTTGGTTGCAAGGCAGAATTTTGGGCCCCTCTGAAGCACATTTACTTTTTCGCTTGACAGGGTCTTTGTTGACACATTAACAAATGGTAATTTGTAGTTCGCAGTTTGCTTCAGTTGTCTTTTGGATAAAATATATAACTTTCTCTTATGTTTCTCTTGCATGATGACTTCTTGTCTCTCAACTAAAACATGATTTCGGATAAGCAAGTCATCAAAGATAATATTTTTGGTGCAGCGCTGTATCTCATTGTACAAGTTATAAGCTTTGTTGTGTAGTCGCATAACTTCCGTTGTTTTTCTTCCCACTAGCGAGACTAAGGTTTGCGCTTGAATTCCTCCAGCCTCTCTTGAAACCATTTTTCTTTAATTGCCGTTCTGATGCGCAAAAACTTAGGGTATATTTTACGTTATTTGCACTCCGTTAGGAATTTCAAATGTGCTGTTTCCTTAGCGAGGAAAATATCTCCTCAAGCAGGGACAAGAAACCGAAATTGTGGTTTAGACATGTGGACGACGTGTTCTTAATTTGGCAACATGACGACAGAGACCTCGAGGAATTCCGAGAGCGAATCAACATCATCCATCCCTCCATTAAATTCACTTATGAAAAGGAAAAAGACGGGAAGCTTCCGTTTCTTGACGCTGAGTTAAGCCGATCCCAAGATGGCCGCTTATGCTCCACCGTATATTACAAACCAACAACAGTGACGAATTTCATCCCTCCTAAGTCCGTATCCCCTAGCTCATATAAAATGGCGGCATTCCGTACCCACTTCAATAGAGCAATCACGATTTGCTCCACCAAAAAAACGAGGGACAGAGAAATAACAAATATCATCAACAAAGGGGTTACTGCAGGATTCTCGGAACGAACTCTGCAATCCATATCACGCAAGATGATAACCAGGGGCCACAAGACACCACGCCCAGGAGTCGACAACTTGCAGTTTGCTGGATCTATTTCATACATCCCGAAATTTTTGTTTGTGTTTAAGAACCTTATGAAACGCCAGGGATTACGCATTGGAATTAAATCACCAATGTCCATCGCCACAGCAACAACAAATATACATAAGGACCCTGCGTGAATTCTGGAGCTGGGATGCATGAGATACCATTAGAATATCCAGATGGCTTCTCTCGATCATATATCGGAATGACCAAAAGATCCCTTACAATTAGGGGAAAAGAACACATAAAGGACATTGAAACAGGAAAAACACAAACAGCGCTTTGGAAAGAAGTAGCCCAATATGACGCTGTACCGATATGGAAAAACATGAAAAGGATTGCTCGGTACACTGACTACAGAGGATCACTGACTAGAGAAAGCGTCGAAATATTCATGCACCCCAACCCTTGCAACGAGAGCCCTTTCCTCGAACTCTAGGCTGCGTGGAAGATTCCACTGAAATAGAACATTAAGGGGAATAGGAGAGAGAATGTCTGAAAGGTGGGTCACTAGACACCACCTTCCGCGTGACGCAATATCACCTAGACACGTAATACGAGTAGATACGCCCTCCAAAATTTCAAATTATCGTTGTTCTTGATATATTCTTGTGTTCACTGGCTTTGAGAAAGCCTCCCGTTCGGAGTGTGAAAGCTCGGCACTTAGTCGTTGTATGTTTAATAAATTTTTACACTATTCAATACGGATTAAATATTTCAAGTTGTGTAATCCTAAGGTGTAAGTTCCATTATTGTAACGTAACTTTACGTTGATGAATGCATGTACTTCTCATATGTGTTAACCCAAAGCCTTTCGAAAATATCCTAAGAAAAGCTAAATATTACAAATGCTTCTTTTCCATGTTCTGATAGCACAAATGAGTTTTATTCTGAGAGTCCATTCCAGCATTGATCATAAATGTTTTTCTGTTTAGGAGATAAAAGGATTGCGAAATAATTTTCTAGGATGATTTAAGTTGTCAGAATTAATTCCTGCACCAATGCATGACAAGCAAATTCTGAGAAATTTTATATGTTCATCTAACCATACAAGCAAACGTTATATCAAAATATGATTGCAGTTAATTATTTTGAAAAATGGATTATATAAAATATTGTTCTTATAGCAATTTGCTTTTTTGAATTTTCAGAGTAAGTTTTCAACATGAAATGCCTTTCACTAGGCTTTACTGGATTCATACGGAGAGTCCGCAAAGAACTACACTTTTCGTATCAGACAACGTATTCGCAATAACTCCAAGAATTTGGTTGATTCATTAGGTCAAATATCTCGGAATCTGCAAGATCATCACTTGAGAATAGAAGATTTTGTACAGATATTTAGACAATTTATTCTATTGTTGTCGTTATTTTATTTGGATTTTGTTCTTAATGAAAAACGATTGCTACTTGTAAAATAATTATAATAAAAGTTTTTAGATTAAGTGACAGTGCAACATAATATTTGTTTTATAGAAAGGAAATTTTGCAAAATTACAGCTTCAAAATTGAAGATAATTGTTAGAAACGTATTCAAAGGTATGAATTGGTATGTATGTGCTATTTTACATTTAGCGTCCGTTCAAACTGCAAACAACGCAGTTCACAAGTTTTTTGAAACCCCTTGTACGTTGGAAGCAATGTAAACGATGTAGCAATTATTTCGGACGTAGAGCAACGAATGGATAATGAAAAACGTTCCAATAAATTGATCAATTTATGAAGTTATGCAAATTGATATGTCTACGGATAACAATGCATCATGGGTTTGAAGATTTAGAATATCTAAGACGCACGATGAAAGACAATATCAAGATTGTAATTACAAAACTTATTACTGACCATACGGTTAGAAAGTGCACACTGAAGATATCACACAGGGCTATAACATTCGAGACACTTTTACAAAACTGTTGTTTCATAAAAATATGTACATCATAGAGATTCAAAGCAATGGTTTAGGGATGGCAAAAAAATAATCTTTCTGCGAGTTCATTTATCTTCAATCTTTCACGCAAGTGTGTCATTTGTGGCAGCATTCATATCAATGGTCATTCAATTTCCATTACTTCCGGTTGTTCCTCTACATTATCTCATTCGTCCCTCTACATAAATCTCAGTTCGTGGCTAACATATTGCTCAAATGAAGTGTTAACATTTCATTCCCATTTTTAAATTTCAGTGTATTTCTTTGTTGTTACTTGATCAAAGAGAATGCTTCTTCTTCTTACAGGAACTTAGCCTTTCAGAAAAATGAACACAAATATTGCTATCCGTACAACGCTTGGATCCTATCCCAGATATATTGATAACTAGCCGAATGCTTTGGTCTTATGCAACGATGGCCAACAATCCACGTCGCCATGTGTGTTTGTCCTTCGTCAACTGACTTCACAAATCCGTAGGGATGAGCTCAGTAACTAACACGCCTCCATCTGGTGGGGCTTCCCCACAAGCTATCAATAGCCAATAAATCCAAAAGGCGATAGTGATAGTTAAAACCTTCCATATACGTGGAAACAATTTGAACAGACAAAGTCATCGCTCTTTCCACGTTTCTCTTTAATTAACACACAGCAACCGAAAAATTGTTATCCGGACACCGCTGAAATCGTTTCCCAGATCTCTCGATAACTAGCCGAGTGAGTTATTAATAGCTTGTGCCGTTAAGCCCCACCAGATGGAGACGTCTTAGTTCGGGGTCCATCTCTACGGATTTGTGAAGTCAGATGCTTACAGATAAACACGCATAGCGCTGTGGATTGTTGGATAACGTAGTGTAAGGCGAATGCACCCGGTTAGTTGTCGAGCGATCTGGGCTACGATCCCAGCGGTGTCCTGAAACAATTTTTTTGTGGCTGTATGTTAATTAAAGAACAACATGGAAAGAGCGATGATTTTGTTTATTCACATTGTCTCCACGTATATGGAAGATTTCCACAAAATGAACTCAATCGATGTATTTCAAAACAAGAAGAATGACTGAATAACAAAGGCCCAGAGCAAAACAATGATTGTAAGTAGAGGCAGGATAGAAAATACAGATAAAATATAATTACCAAAATATGTAAAACATCTGTTGTAAACATAAAATACGAAAATTGTTTGAATTTGAACTTCAAGACGAACAAATAAGTTTTAATTTTTCTTACAAGGGTAAATGGCGGATGAAAATATCAAATAGCCCAAACAACTTCCTCTTATTTGGGATAAAAACTACAGAAAAAAATCGAGTGTATTGCCGAATTATGTTTAGATGTGAGAAACGTATAACCGATGTTATGTACCTTGAATGGAAACTTCTAACATGTCGAAAGCGCTTTCGCGAACTATCCTTAAGAAATTAACTTTGTATCTGCTAACACCTCTATTTCTATAAGTTGTTTTAGTTCCATCCCTAGCCAAATCCGCACGATATAAAAGTGACTGCTCAGGTACTGTCATCTTTGGGCCGATGGGAAAGGTAATAGTACGTAGTTGTGACTCGATCCCTTTACGCTGTATTTGGTTAGTACTTAAAAAGACTGCCAGGAATACTAATTGCAAGCCTACAGCGGGTATGTATTCAGAAGAAAAACTTGTTACCTAATGAATTCGAAACTGTTCTATCTAGCAAAAGAAATCACGTACATTGAAACCAACCTAAGGAAAAACTATCATATGATACACATCGACATTTCAACGTACTGTTCTGAGGAAAGACTATATTCCCATCGCAAAAAATATTCCAGGATGCGGACAACCAAAGATTCCTAATTTCACTCCTGAACTACCGTTTAAATGGACACCCACATTGTGACGATATCAAAGTGAATATGAAGAATATGGAACCACCTCCCAAATAAACAGGAATATTTATCTGAAAAATGCTTGGAACCTGGTTCACATGTTATCATAATGGTGACATTTGCAGCACACTTCCTTGCCGAAATCAATCGCTGCCATTCACACTACGAAATGCTCTTGCCTTCTTCCTAGCAAATTTCACGAAAAAACATGTTCCAATTCCAAATCATATAGCAAAGGACTTAAATCAATCTGAGAAAAAAGGCTTCGAATTACCTTACGGACCACTGCAAAAAACACATGGACTTACAAGCACACAGGTGAATATACGCAACAGTGGGTTCTGACGTTCTGTTATCTATCCGCCGACCTTTAAAAATTAGTTTGCGTAGATCATTCCAAAGCACTGTAATCTTATCATTCACACCATTCTTTTGTGATTCAGTGAAATTCTGTTTTTCATATGTGTTTCACATAGACAGATATCGCATCATTAATTCCAAAATTACGTATGTAATTTTTTCGTTTCTAAAAAATCAAACTAGTACAGATATCCAATTGAAGTGAAGGAATATCAGTAAACGTTTCTAAAAGCGAAAAAGGAGATTTTTGTATGTTTCGCTCGAAGGAAATCAGAAATTTAGAATTTTGACAAATTCCAAATGTTAAAGAGTACTTTTAATGCGCTCAAGAAAAGTTTTATTGTACTGGATCAAAAATATTGTCAAACGTTTTATTGTTTGAGTGATTTTCCAATAGACTTTCAAAATTCTGCCGTCGTAAAACTATTTAAAAAAGGAAATATAAGTATCTTTTTTTCCAATTTTAATTATTAGGAGTTTTTACCCCCTTGTTCAGCTTAAGAAAAGCGAAGATGTCGAGTCAGACGACTTCGCACATAACCGTAACCAAAGAATATACAGTTGATGCTTTTTTGTCCATTGGATTTCGCGAAATTGTTCTGCTCCTTGTATTCCGTTAGATGGCGAAGTTTTGGTTTGAGGACTAAGTTTTTTTCCATACAGCTAGTGGGGTATTATGGATTTTTCAGAGCTTGTGCTGATATCAAGGTTAGTTCTTGGGACGAACGCTCGAACCACTAAATGTCCGTCGTGCGACGGATGGGCAAGTTAAGCCGCCAGGCAACGGGTATTGGCACCGATAATAAATAAGTTCGTCTTCCTTCCCCTTTCTACATGGCTTCTGTGTTACTTTCCTATCGGGCACTCTAGCACAAATCTCATAGCTTCCTATTTCTGAGGGTTGTTTGAGACCTGAGATCCGACGCCCCCATCCTAAAATCCTCTACATACTGTATGATCTGATTTGATCTGTTAAGAGGTGAACTGAAGAACTGTCGCAGAAGGAGAGCGGCAGACATTCCACGTAAAAACGATGATAAACGACTTCTTGGGCATTTGACCTCTGCCAATTAATTTTAGTTGAAAGAAAAGAAGTAACACATCAACGCACTTCCTAAACATCCGGATGTTTAGGAAGTATGTTGTTTTGGTTGCAAGAGTTATTTCCAGTACGAAGTTACAATTGCGCAAGATGCGTAAAATTGGTACATAACCTTGGTATTATACCAGGGTTAAAATTTCTGCAGAAATATAGAAGAGAAAATAATTACCATTTCATCGTACAGATTGATGAAATGTTAAGTTATCCAAGATCAAATCTTCATGAACTCGATTCCCGTTAGTCACTTTCTACCGATGTTTTCTGATGCAACATCTACAGAATTTGTGAACGTGAATTTCTGAAACGCAATGAAGGCAACATTTTGTACACTGCTGGACACCCAAAATGCAACACCAAGAAGAACACGAGATAGCAAAGCCAGATTTACTGGACACATAACAACAGATACAAAGATGAAACGATTGAGCTTACAAGCCCGTGCGACTTGCGGAACACGCAGACATCAATAGTTCGTGTGGCTCCCGTGGATGGCAAAACGGACGCTACACGCCGCGGCATCGAACGAAAGAGGCTTTTGATGTGTGCTTGGGGTATGTCGTTGCAGGCTGCTTCCACACTTTGCCCCAGTTCATGAGGCGTGGCCGCGTGTGGTGCTTTCCGGGCCACTCTGTTGCCGATCAGCGACCAGACGTGTAAGATGGGCGACAAATCGGGAGAACAGGCGGGCCACGGCAGCAGTGACACCTGGTGGGAAGTGCAGAATTGTCGCACGATTCGTGTCACGTGCGGGCGCGCATTGTCCTGTTGAAACGTGGTCTCTAGCAGGTTCTGCAGGTAAGGGAGGACTTCAGGCTCCAAAACGTCGGAGATGTAGCGGTGGCTGTTGAGTGTAACGGCGATGCGTACCAGAGAGGTGCGGGTGTCATATCCAGTTGCGCCCCAAACTATAGCGCCAGGCGACGGATCGGTATGGCGATGCATAATGCAGGCGTCATACAGTCTCTCGCCGCAGTGCCGCCACACAAGGATCCGACCATCGTAGTGTTGCAGGCAGAAGCGGGATTCGTCCGAAAAGACAATGTCACTCCAATGTGGCTTCCTACGCCGAAGTGGCTAGGAAACGGGCTAGTACGGCGAAAGGGCCTTCGTCCGCCCCGACTGGGAGTAAAACTAAGAAGAAGTCGGGATACAGGAGACATGTGCACTTAGTCTATCCCACTGTTCAGAGTGCGTCCTCCGAGGATGTAAAGAGGACCCTGAAGACCGCAGTCAACCCAACTAAACTGCGGTTAGGGGTCAAGAGCATTCCGAGCATAAAGAAAGGTGGGGTCGCGGTGGAGTGTTCCCATCCCGGACAGCTCGACCGCCTAGCCCAGGAGTTGAGTAGCAATCCGTCGATCAAAGATTTCAAACTTCCCACGACCCCACGAAAAAGACACCCCTGATTGATAGTCTATGGGTTCGACGGGTATCTCTCAGGGAAAGAGTTCAAGGAAGCGGTTCGCGGGTGAACCCCGACCTCGATAACAGGTTTTCAGCCTGTTTCCCCATCAAGGGCAAGGAAGGTAGGGTCCACTGGGTGGCAGACGTGGAGCCCAAGGCCTTCAAACTATTGATGAGGCGGAAAACACTGAACTTGGGTTGGTCAGTGCTCCGCCTAAGGAATTTTTACGGGAAGTCAGGTGCTTTCGGTGCAATGGCTTTGGCCATTTCCGAGGCAAATGTCCCGAGTCAGAAGCAAGGTGTAACAATTGCGGTGAATTTGGGCACCAGCGCCATCAGTGTGCAGCCTCACCGAAGTGAAGCAACTGCACTGCTACGAATGCTGAGTTCCGCCTTGAGCTGGACGTCTCTCACTCCAGCTTCAGTAAGACGTGCCCTAGTCTTATTAGGGAACTTGAGCAAAGGAAAAGCCGTGTCAACTATATTTGACAGATGGTAGTACCCTCGGAGGTACGTAGCTCTCAATATTGAGCTTTTTGGTCTATTGACCAAGGTGATTCTGATGACCCTGTCCCGGGGTCATCACCACAGCACTGGCCCTAGTGCTGTGGACCATGTAAAAATTTTCATTGTGTGAATAATGTGTTTTAGTGCTTGAATATTTGTGAGAGGGGTGCATGAGACCCTCATAGTGTAACGTGGATGTAATAATTTTTGATTAGATACCAAATAAAGGACTTTTGTCTCAACAACTCGCGTTGCCGGGCGATCTCCCGGCCACGAGATGAGATAAATTATCGAAAAGTTGCTTGCCACAACTGACCATAGCAGGTCACATACACGGGTTATGATAGAAGGGTGTAAGGTACCGGTCCCGTGGGGGAGGCAGATTCCCACAGGTCTCTGGACCAAATTTGTCCGAGTGAAAGACTGTTGTTTCCGGTGACTGACGGGCTAGCTGTCGCAGAGCCATCAGGGATACTATTAATCCCAAACTTTCGAGAGAGTTCAACGTTTCCCTGCGAAGTCTACACTTAGACGGTGCAGGTAAAAGCCATCAGCCTAGGTTACTGTGACAGAATTTACCTAACGAAGTTTCATTCTGTTGCCGTTGCCCAATTTTTGCATTGAAATCTCTAATAATTATCTTCAAGTTCTTTTTTCCTTTATTATTTAGATGACGAATTTCCTCATAAAATTCTTCAATTTCTGCTTCAGGATGACTTGTGGTGGGTGCATAAGTTTATATAATCTGAGCCTGGTATCTTCCCGAGAGTTTGATAACGAGTCGTGCAACTCTGTCAGAGGAACTTTAAAATTCCACAAATTTATCCTTCAGTATCTTGTTTATTATAAATCCTACACCACTAGGTCTGCCAGTATCTGTAACACGATAGTAGAAGAGATGCACATTTTTCATTTCAATGGGATCTTCTCCTTTTCTCCTTACCTCACTTTGCCCGACGATGTCCCACTTGATCCTTTGTAGTTCCTCTTCCAATTCAAGAAATCTTGAATCAGAAGATAGGGAGCGTCCATTGTAAGAAGCCAAGGTCATCATCAAATGGCAACCTAGTCCGGTCCTCCGATGATTCTTAGCACCCTCTGCCTTCATGTCGCACTGGCCCCTGTCTTGGCCAGGTACATTCAAGCTGCAGGAGACTGAGGGCCGAGATTTAAGTTGTGGAGCATTTTAGAGGGGTTTGGCCATAACTCACCGCGCTGGCCAAGCGGGCTGGTGAGTGTGGGATAACATTTCCTCTAATCCCGATTGTATAGTTATACCGCTATTTGCGGTCATCAGAACCCCTTTAGTGGGAACGGGATGCACCACGAGAAGACGGGGTTGACATTTGTCAAGGAGAGGCTGTGATGTTGCGCATCACCTAAATTTACATCCCTATTAGTATATATATATATCATCATCATCATCATTGTCAACCATTATCAATCCACTGCTGGACGAAGGTCTCCCCAAGTTTCCTCCACAACGGTCTATCTTGTGCCAGTCTCCTCCATGTCATTCCCGCATACTTTCGAATTTCATATACCCATCTTCCATGTGGTCTTCTTCTGGGTCTTTTCCTGTCCCTTGGAATCCATCCTAAAATTTCGGCTGTCCATCGATGGTCTGTTCTTCTGGCAGTATGTCCAGCCCATTGCCGTTTCAGGGATTTAACTCTGATCATGATGTCTTCCACTCTTGTCATTTTTCGGATCCACGTGTTCCTCTTCTTATCTCTCCTGGTTATACCAAGCATGCACCTCTCCATGCTGCTTTAAGTTGTCTGCAGCCTTTGTATGTCTCTTTTAGCTAAGGTCCGTGTCTCTGCACCATACGTAAGCACTGGAAGGATGCATTGATCAAACACTTTTCTTTTAAGACATAATGGCATATTGCTCTTGAAAATTATGCTGTTTCTTCCAAAAGCTCTTCAGGCAAGTTTTGTACGCCGATTAATTTCTTCACCAATGTGACCCTCACTTGATATCTGTTCTCCAAGATACACGTACGTGTCTGTTATCTCCAGCTCCATCAATCGATAAATCTTCATTTCTTGTAAAAGCATTGTACATCACTTTTGTCTTCTGAAAGTTCATTTTTAATCCCACTTCTTCACTCTTGTCAGCAAGTTCCTGGATCATACTCTGTAGCTCTGATAGGGTAGTTGCAAAAATGACTATGTCATCAGCAAAACGAAGGTGGGTTAGATAATCTCCATTAATCTTTATCACTTTGTTTTCCCAGTTCAGTGATTGAAAGACATTTTCCAATGTGGCATTAAAGAGCTTCGGAGATATGGTGTCACCTTGTCTCACTCCTTTTCCAATTTTTATGTGTGTTGTATTTTTAAACAGCCGAATCTTTGCACTTGCATTTTCATAGATGTTATTAATAATATTAATGTATGCATCTAGTATACCGCAGGATTTCAGAGCCATTGCAACTGCTGATGGTTTCACCGAATCAAAGGCTTTTTCATAATCGATAAAGCCATGCACAATGGAAGTTCATATTCCCTCGCTCTTTCAATTAGTTCTCTCAGTACGTGTATATGATCTATTGTGCTGTAGCCACTCCTGAATCCAGCTTGTTCTCTCGGTTGAGCCATGTTCAGTGTCACCTTCAAGCGGTGTGAAAGAACTTTAGTGAAGATTTTATAAACCACTGATAGGAGGCTGATAGGTCTGTAGTTCCTGAGATCCTCAATGTCACCTTTTTTATGTAGCAAGATCATTGTAGCGTTGTTCCAATCCTCAGGAATTTTCCCTTCATTAAGGCATCGAGTGAAAATTTGGGCGAGTACTGTTTCGATTTCTCCACTTGCTTCTTGTATGATGTCTACAGTAATTCCATCTTCTCTTGGAGCTTTTCCCCGCTTCATGTTCTTAATTGCATGTGCAACTTCTGCTGGAAGGACTGGAAGAACTCTGGCACTGGTACCTTTCATGATGTCTGGAGTACATGTATCATCCCTTTCTATAATTTGGAGTAGAAATCTTTCACTCTTGTCAAAATTTCGCCTCTATTTCTTGTTACAGAACCATCTTCTTTTCTCAGTGCCATAATCTGTTTTTTCCCCTTACTGAGATGTGCCTTTGCTATCTTTAGGCTTTGGTTGTTTTCAATTGCTTTCCTCACTAGTTCACAGTTGAATTTCCTTACGTCTTCAGTGATACTTTTTCGTACTGTCTTGCATAGCTCTATATATTCCACTTTGGAAGTCACATCTTCTTTAATTGTCCTCATCACTCTTCTTTTTTGCATGAACATTTTGGTTTTTCCTGATAATTTGTTCACATGCAATTTGTTCTTAGACCCAGCTAATTTTGTTGCTGTTTCCATAAGAGCGTTGGTTACTTTTCTGTTAACTTCAGAAATATCCACTTCTTCCGATGTTATACCTTCTAAAGCAGAGAATCTGTTCTTCAGTTCCAATTTAAAGGTATTATGGTGTTTTTTAAGGTGGTTATGTCAATACATTTTGTTTGTCTTATGAGCTTGCTACGTTCGAGTTTAGTGTTGAGGTGCATCTTACCTCTCACCAATCTATGGTCACTGCCTGTGTTGAACTTGTTTAGCACACTGCAGTCTTCTATGACGAATTTTTTGTTACACATAATAAAATCAATTTCACTTGTCGTCCCATTTGGAAGTCTCCATGTCCATTTCCTGTGTGGCTTTTTCTTGAAAAAGGAGTTCAAGATGAAACACCCTTCTGCCTCTGCAAACTCTACGAGAGTATTTCCACGCTGGTTTCTGTTGCCGTGACCGAATTTACCTACTGAAATTTCATTCTGTTGCCGTTGCCCTATTTTCGCATTGAAATCTCCCATAATTATCTTCAAGTGCTGCTTACCTTTATTATTTTGATCACGAATTTCCTCATAAATTTCTTCAATTTCTTCTTCAGCATGACTTGTGGTGGGTGCATAAGTATGAATAATCTGAGCCCGGTATCTTCTCGAGAGTTGGATAACGTGTCGTGCAGCTCTGTCAGAGGAACTTTCAACTTCTACAACTTTATCCTTCAGTTTCTTGTTTATTATAAACCCAACTCCCCTAGTTCTGCCAGTATCTGTCCCACGGTAGTAGAAGAGATGTCCACTTTTCAGTTCAATGAGATCTTCTCCTTTTCTCCTTACCTCACTTAGCCCGACGATGTACCACTTGATCTTTTGTAGTTCCTCTTCCAATTCAAGAAGCCTTGAATCAGAGGATAGGGAGCGTCCGTTATACGTAGCCAAGGTCAGCATCAGATGGTAGCCTAGTCCGGTCCTCCGGGATTCTTAGCACCCTCTGCCTTCATGTCGCACTGGCCGCTGCCTTGGCCAGGTACATTCCAGCTGCCGGAGACTGAGGGCCAAGATTTAAGTTGTGGAGTCATTTTGGAGGGGTTTGGCCATAACTCACCACGCTGGCCAAGCGGGTTGGTGAGTGTGGGATAGCATTTCCTCTAATCCCGATAGTATAGTTATACCGCTATTGGCGGTTGTCTGAGCCCCTTTAGTGGGAACAGGATGTACCACGAGAAGGCGGGGTTGACATTTGTCAAGGAGAGGCTGTGATGTAACGCATCACCTGAAACAATAGGAATAAAACTATATTTGTTAGTTTTCAATAATTTTTTAATAACTTTTAAATCCGTATCAAATACGGGAGTTACTCTCACTTTCTGCATCAAATAAAGATATTCATATTTCCGAACGGAATTTATGTTTAACCAAATTGTCACATGTAGCTTGAAGAAATGTGCGGCGCGCGGCTCGACTTTCTTGAACACCCTGAATAGCAGTTTTACACTGATTGCCAATTTTTTTAATATCACTAAGAGGCTGTTTTACTCTGGGAGTGCAAATTGTGTTTCTGCAGAGGGTGACTTTAAGAACATTTGAATCTTAATTATTTAAATGATATGTCAAAATTACTATTATGGGTGACTTCGGTGTTCGAGCCGTTCACCTCTCCATTCTAAAGGCATGATTCGTCAGCTGGACGGCTCATCTCCAGACACGTATGTGCTGGTCATCGGTGTCAACTACAAACCGAGACATATCATTGAAGAGAACAGTCGTTACTGGTCACTATGATACGGTGACAGGACCCTATACTACGGAAACAGGTGCCGGCGTAGCTCGTTGCAGAATGATAAGTGGCAGAGTACCCTTCGGGAATGTAGTTCCCGTGCCGTAAGTCGTTTAACACCTGCCCGGATGGCCATTTCCGTACGTGTAAAGGAGGTAAAATGGCCACGGATGGTTGATGGTGAGAAATTTTGTTATCTTTGTGCGGTCACATAATCGCTAACAGATGTATTCGATTTTCTCATGTAATTGACAAATAACACTTGCTTGGAATTTTGACCTTTGTGTTACGCAACTGAGCTGTTATTCTATATTTACCAAGCGAATCTATTTTAACAATACCAATTTTGGCTGCGGAGAGACATCTCTAAAAAGACTTTAGTCGATATTCTCTTTAGTATTAAGGTGTCATTGAAGAAGTGTTCAACCTCATCGAAACCGGTTCGTGATGGACCAGAACAAAGATCTGGCAACTGAATGTTCCAGAAATTTGTGGAGGAAATTGTAAACGGCTTTTGTTTTTTCACCAACACGAAGGTCTCTGTAGCACCAGAGTTTACGGGCAAGCCGAAGGAAGTAACAAACTGATCTAAAACCTTCTTTTCTTCATGCAAATGTACAAGTAACAAAAAGGAATTACAGGTAATTTTCAAGAAATTTACGTTAAAATGGTAAGTAGTAAGAACTCGGTGAATGCCACTTTTTTTATGTGCTAACAACTGCCTAGAAGTTCAAAGAATGCGGTTTCTTGAAAATGTCTTGTTCGTAATATCCGGTTAAAATCAACACAGAATATTTCCAAAACAGAGAGACCTTTTAAAGACTTCAGTTTACGTAAGCTACTGATATTTTAAAATTAAAAAAAAAACACAAACTGGTCCCACCTTAAACAAATGGGCAGAATTCAGCGTTTAAAGTAATCATTGCCGTAAAACAAACACAAACCGGACCCACCTCAAACGAATAGTCAGAAGTCAGCACTTAAAATACTCAGTCACCAAGCTGGCGAACGAATTTCTAAGGTGTCACTGTCAAGCATACAATATATTGAAAAAAGACAGAAATATCTATTGACACCAAAATGATATAAATGTAGTGCTTTATATAAAAAAATGTAGTTAAACTAAGTCACTGTTATATTTGTCACCTCTCAGGTAACCTGGCCACTGAAAATACGAAGTTCTCAGTATTGTTCTAGTTGGGAGTTAAAGACAAATGTAATTGGCCCTCTCACACTTGCTGTATCGACTACGCATTTCTTATAATAGCTAAATTTCCTACTGATCTGATACAGAGGCAGAAAGAACATGGAATGTAAAGGATTTCTCAGTTTTGGAGTGAGAAGGAACGCTCTCTTTCATTATTATATGTTGCTGCATATAAACGGAAAAGCCCTTGTATTAAACCATAAGCCGGAAGAAGACGCATCAGAAAAAAGTGTTCATGCCAAATCTTGGAAGGTACTATGAAGTTCGTTTCCAAACTATTTAATAAGAATGCGTTAATGCGGAATTCCAATATCCACTATTTAATTTGCTCAACGAAATAATATTAAAAGTTGCTTTTCATATTTTTTCTTATTTTGAGTCCATTTTCGTTGTTTAGGTTAACATTTTGATTTCATCCAGGATTAGGGTTTTCAGTTATATGCTCCTTGTGCTTTTCTGCGCAATTTGTTCAATATTTTCGCACTAGGTTTCTTCAAATGAGGTAAAGGTCACATTTTGTAAATATGATGTGCAAATGTTTGGAAAATCTTCAGGGAAACGAACTGTAATAATATGTCATTTACGTTAATAATTTACTGAACTTGACGCTTCCGTCGGATGGGGAACAAAACATCTCAACGAGTGTTCCATAAACTTTCAGAAACACAATGGAAAATACGGAAGAATCACTAAATTGGCGCATTTTATAGTGTTGCAATTATTCAGAACGTGTACGTTAAATGTATTCGCTTATACAGGGACTTAATCTTTTTGGTAAAACACATTTCAGGAAAACAAAATAGAAGTGATTTCAGGTAACAAAAGACATGCATGTTTTCATGTTTCAGGTTTAAACTAGTAGAATACATCGGGTATATAATAAAAATAATTATGCGTTCCTTTCTTAGATGAAAACATGCACTGCCATATATGAAGAAATGTATGTTCCTCACTTTTGTCACACACAGTACTTGCAGTTCCGTAATTTTTGTAGGACGTTTTTTAATCACTTTCCTCTATTCTTAGTTTTCAACAAATTATTTCTCAGTTTACTATTATAAAATATTTAAGACATTTGTCCGTGAAGAATGGTAATATTTCGCAGAGATAATTGATATTTTAATGAAAAGTATGTCCGATGCTGAGCGCGTTAAAAGGAAATATGCCCAAATATTAAGCTGTCAAACATGGGTAACTTAAAAGGGTATGCCCCACCCTCATTGCTATTTTTCTGAAATACAATGTTAAATTTCCGATTGAATCAAAATATGCATACTAGCGCTTTTGAAAATGCTAACAGCAGAGACATTTTGTGTTTCGACGTCAGCAATGTACATAAGTGAACAAGGATCACATCGAATAAACCCTAAAAAGACAAACATAAACAACCCTGCCTTACTCGGGATTCGAATCCAGACCCCTCCGTTGGGCGAATGATAAGAAGTCACTGCTTAGACCACTGCTCCACCGGGCGGCTGCTTTGAGGACATTAAGGAAATGAAAAGAGGAGGTACCGATTTGGGAGGTTTGCTCGGAATATACGTACATATTCCGCTGTGCTCATATTTTGCTGTGCTTATCAATTTTCGATATATCATCATCATCATCATTGTCAACCATTATCAATCCACTGCTGGACGAAGGTCTCCCCAAGTTTCCTCCACAACGGTCTGTCTTGTGCCAGTCTCCTCCATGTCACCCCTGCATACTTTCGAATTTCATCCACCCATCTCCCATGTGGTCTTCTTCTGGGTCTTTTCCTGTCCCTTGGAATCCAATCTAAAATTTCAGCTGTCCATCGATGATCTGTCCTTCTGGCAGTATGTCCAGCCCATTGCCATTTCAGGGATTTAACTCTGATCATGATGTCTTCCACTCTTGTCATTTTTCGGATCCACGAGTTCCTCTTCTTATCTCTCCTGGTTACACCAAGCATGCACCTCTCCATGCTTCTTTGAGTTGTCTGCAGCCTTTGTATGTCTCTTTTAGTTAAGGTCCACGTCTCCGCACCATACGTAAGCACTGGAAGGATGCATTGATCAAACACTTTTCTTTTAAGACATAATGGCATATTGCTCTTGAAAATTATGCTGTTTCTTCCAAAAGCTCTCCAGGCAAGTTTTGTACGCCGATTAATTTCTTCATCAATGTGACCCTCACTTGATATCTGCTGTCCAAGATAAACGTACGTGTCTGTTATCTCCAGCTTTTCTCCATCAATCGATAAATCTTCATTTCTTGTAAAAGCATTGAGCATCACTTTTGTCTTCTGAAAGTTCATTTTTAATCCCACTTCTTTACTCTTGTCAGCAAGTTCCTGGATCATACTCTGCAGCTCTGATGGGGTAGTTGCAAAAATGACTACGTCATCAGCAAAACGAAGGTGGGTTAGATAATCTCCATTAATCTTTATCCCCTTGTTTTCCCAGCTCAGTGACTGAAAAACACCCTCCAATGTGGCATTAAAGAGCTTCGGAGATATGGTGTCACCTTGTCTCACTCCCTTTCCAATTTTTACGTATGTTGTATTTTCAAACAGCCTAATCTTTGCACTTGCATTTTCATAGATGTTATTAATAATATTAATGTATGCATCTTCAATACCGCAGGTTTTCAGAGCCATTGTAACTGCTGATGGTTTCACCGAATCAAAGGCTTTTTCATAATCGATAAAAGCCACGCACAATGGAAGTTCATATTCCCTCGCTCTTTCAATTAGTTCTCTAAGCACGTGGATATGATCTATTGTGCTGTAGCCACTCCTGAATCCAGCTTGTTCTCTCGGTTGAGCCATGTCCAGTGTTACCTTCAAGCGGTGTGAAAGAACTTTAGTGAAGATTTTATAAACTACTGATAGGAGGCTGATAGGTCTGTAGTTTCCGAGATCCTCAATGTCACCTTTCTTATGTAGCAGGATCATTGTAGCGGTGTTCCAATCCTCAGGAATCTTTCCTTCATTAAGGCATCGAGTGAAAATTTGGGCAAGTACTGTTTCGATTTCTCCACTTGCTTCTTGTATGATGTCTACAGTAATTCCATCTTCTCCTGGAGCTTTTCCTCGCTTCATGTTCTTGATTGCATGTGCAACTTCTGCTGGAAGGACTGGAGGAACTCTGGTACTGGTATCTTTCATGATGTCTGGAGTGCATATATCATCCCTTTCATATAATTTGGAGTAGAAATCTTTCACTCTTGTCAAAATTTCGCCTCTATTTCTTGTTACAGAACCATCTTCTTTTCTCAGTGCCATAATCTGTTTTCTTCCCTTACTGAGATGTCCCTTTGCTATCTTTAGGCTTTGGTTGTTTTCAATTGCTTTCCTCACTAGTTCACAGTTGAATTTCCTTACGTCTTCAGTGATACTTTTTCTTACTGTCTTGCATAGCTCTATATATTCCACTTTGGAAGTCACATCTTCTTTAGTTGTCCTCATCTCTCTTCTTTTTTGCATCAACATTTTGGTTTTTCCTGATAATTTGTTCACATGCAACTTGTTCTTAGACCCAGCTAATTTTGTTGCTGTTTCCATAAGAGCTTTGGTTACTTTTCTGTTAACTTCAGAGATGTCCACTTCTTCCGATGTTAGGCCTTCTAAAGCAGAGAACCTGTTCTTTAGTTCTAACTTGAAGGTATTATGGTGTTTTTTAAGGTTGGTTATGTCAATAGATTTTGTTTGTCCTATGAGCTTGCCACGTTCAAGTTTAGTGTTGAGGTGCATCTTACATCTCACCAATCTATGGTCACTACCTGTGTTGAACTTGTTTAGCACACTGCAGTCTTCTATGACGAATTTTTTGTTACACATAATAAAATCAATTTCACTTGTCGTCCCATTTGGATGTCTCCATGTCCATTTCCTGTGTGGCTTTTTCTTGAAGAAGGAGTTCAAGATGAAAAACCCTTCTGCCTCTGCAAACTCAACAAGAGTATTTCCACGCTGGTTTCTGTTGCCATGACCGAATTTACCTACCGAAGTTTCATTCTGTTGCCGTTGCCCTATTTTTGCATTGAAATCTCCCATAATTATTTTCAAGTGCTGCTTACCTTTATTATTTAGATGACAAATTTCCTCATAAAATTCTTCAATTTCTTCTTCAGGATGACTTGTGGTGGGTGCATAAGTTTGAATAATCTGAGCCTGGTATCTTTTCGAGAGTTGGATAACAAGTCGTGCAGCTCTGTCAGAGGAACTTTCAACTTCTACAACTTTATCCTTCAGTTTCTTGTTTATTATAAATCCAACACCACTAGTTCTGCCAGTATCTGTCCCACGATAGTAGAAGAGATGTCCACTTTTCAGTTCGATGAGATCTTCTCCTTTTCTCCTTACCTCACTTAGCCCCACGATGTCCCACTTGATCCTTTGTAGTTCCTCTTCCAATTCAAGAAGCCTTGAATCAGAAGATAGGGAGCGTCCATTGTAAGTAGCCAAGGTCAGCATCAGATGGCAGCCTAGTCCGGTCCTCCGGGGATTCTTAGCACCCTCTGCCTTCATGTCGCACTGGCCGCTGCCTTGGCCAGGTACATTCCAGCTGCCGGAGACTGAGGGCCAAGATTTAAGTTGTGGAATCATTTTGGAGGGGTTTGGCCATAACTCACCACGCTGGCCAAGCGGGTTGGTGAGTGTGGGATAGCATTTCCTCTGATCCCGATGGTATAGTTATACCGCTATGGGCGGTCGTCAGAGCCCCTTTAGTGGGAACAGGATGCACCACGAGAAGGCGGGGTTGACATTTGTCAAGGAGAGGCTGTGATGTTACGCATCACCTGACCTTACATCCCGATATATATATATACAGTATTTTAATACATAATATAATTTATACGTTAAATTATGTAAGTACCTAGAAATTTTCCAACCTTCCCGGGATTATAGCATACCTACGGCACTGTACACTTTTACACGTGAAGTTCTTTTATTATCAGCGTAGGAAAGCCTAATGATTATTTTGGAAGCTTAATAAAATCTTCCTGAAAAAAAAAGCATATTTGAACCTTCTTTTAAGTCAATTCTGACAAACTATGAAGGTAGGATTACCACAGTAGCAATCCAAAGGTGGGCTACAAGCTAGAAAAAAACAACAAATCAGCAGGAACCAAAGACCTTGGGCAGCAACAGACTCCGTTATATTTTTACCTGCTCCATATCTGCTGCGGTCGACAAGTCAAATTTCATGTCCTAATGCACGGAAATAAGTTAATTACATGAAAACGTAATATGAATATGAGTGATGAACATCTGCTTAATTTTGCATTTCCCTTCCTACGTATTGTAGTTGAGAAGAAGTTCTCACCATTCGTGAGACGTGAAATAATTCTGACGAGCAGTTTTTTTTTTAAATAAAGCAGTGCCCTCAGAAAAGTTATTACATTACAACCGACTTTCTAACGAGTCAGAAAAGCCTGAAAACTGCTACATAAATGTAATGTAAATAACAGAAGACATATTGTAAACAACAATGGGAAAAACACTTCATTTCACTTACTTGTGATATGATATCCGTTCCTGAGTTCAGCTGCGTGGATGATATAGAACAACTATTAATGATATATTTTAACAACTATTACACCACGATTTGAAACACGCACTCTACTGGGGAATACACGTCAAACGCTTTCCGTCCTCGCTAATGGCGGAACATCCGGTTTTCCAACTCTGGATAAAGTACCGGGTGCTCCATATAAAACAGGCCCCGTGGCCAGACGTTGTTAGACGGGTTCAAATTGTCTGGAGGATTTCCAGTTAAAACCGCTCTGTTCCACTTCTCACACGTTTCTGCGTGTACAGCTGCAAAAGAATTTTCCGGAGTGAATAGGCACAGCCAGAGCAGTGTAAGTACGCAATCATAAGTGCAAGTGAAGAGAAAAAGAAGGCAACGGAAATTGTTTTAAGTAGGGAACAGCGGATTTTTATTGTCGAACAGTATTATAGAAATAACTCGTACACGGTTTTAAATGAGTTCTTTACAGAAAAATTTCAACATTGTGTAGCACCAGGGAAATCAGTCGGACAGAAGTTAGTGCGGAAATTTCGTAAAGCCGGCACGATGTGCAACAGGAAATGAAACAAACACAAGACAATTCGTACTGAAAACTATACCAAGGATGTGTAAACAACGTTGTTACAAAGCCCTCGAAAGTCGATTCGCTGATTATCGTCTGCAACGGGAATATTTGTCACTTCATGCAGACGCAAACTTAAGTTGGATTTGCATTTTTAGCCGTAAAAAGTTATGGCGCTCCAAGAACTTAAATCTCCCGATTATGCAAAACGGATGCAAATTTGTAAGTGGTTTAAGGAGACCATTAACAGCGAAAAAATGGACACAACACTTTATTACATGACAGATGAAGTATGGTTTCATCTGTTTGGGTACGTTAATGCTCAAAACAACAGGATTTGGACCGACACGAATCCCAGACAAACAATTGAGTCTCCTCTGTACCACCAAAAGACAGGCGTTTAGTGTGCTGTATCTGGAAGGGGATAGTCTGCCCATTCTTTTTCATCGACACCATCAACTCGTAGCGCTATGTTCAGCAACTGTTCAACCGATTTGTTGCCGCACTTACAGAAGAAGAGAGAACATATGCTTTTTTCAACAGGATGGTCCAACGGCGCAAATTGTGCGTAACAGTCTACGTGCTGTGCATGAAGTGTTTGGGGAGGACAGAACTGTATCGAAGGAACTATGGCCACCCAGATTACCCGATCTCTCTATCTCTGATTTTATCTGTGGGGAGCATTGTAATGGAAAGTGTATGCAACTAATACGCACACCCTTGATGAATTAAAAGTGAACATTACGGATGTCATAGCCCAGATTATTGCCGATGAGTTGCGGCGCGTTAAGAACATCATGTTCCGTCCTATGCCGCTGTGTCTTGATGTTGGAAGACAGCACTTTCAGCAATTGTAGTAAATGCAGGTAAATAACTCCTGTTTTCTCTCATTTCAATTATTCTTTAAGATATGTAGTAACATTGCCTGACTGTTGTCGTTCATTATATTCGGGCCTCTTTAATATGGCACACATTGTAGCTAGGTATTTTCCAGTCTATTCTACCCCAAGGTCTTTCTGCAGAACATAGCTCACTGAACCACGACTACCTCTCTCCCATTAGGAAATTTTGTTGCCCAGCAACACCACACACTTGTTTCCCCGCTCCCGCGTATGAACATGGGATCGGTTTAACAAGCAAGGACACTCGCAACGCCTACGCAACACCACATATTGGCAATGCTTCGTACCGGCAACGTATTTCATTCAGAAAGAGATAGCCAGGCATTTTCATGTAGGACTTGGTTCCAGAGAGAACGTTTAGGCCCAAACCACCCAAAGCGGTTCCGCTATTTGTGCCGGGCACTGAAACGGAATGAGTGAGAGCAAATGTCACGACTTTGACAGGACATCTGGTAAGTGAGAGAGAGAGAGAGAGAGCACAGTAGATGGGGCCACCGTACAAGTACGATGTGGCTCAAAGAGGGATGAGAGCAAGAGAGGGGGAGTAGGAATGGATACCCAACGTAAACGGAGGGTCCAAACCTGGGGCCGTCATTTAGCGTATTTGACCAATACACAGCGGATATTCAGCGATTGTTAGCAAATTACACCATCTGTGGACGGTCAGCCTAGGATTGAATCTGGGGACCATGTATTGACAGTCTGCCAAGCTAACTACTAAGCCAAACGCGGCCGTATTTCATTCATAATTGTACAACGACTTTCATAACTCCACCAACAAAACGTCGGCATCAACTTGGAAAGGACAACAACGTGCACGACACATACTCTATTTTGATTTGAGAAGAAATTTCATTCGCTCTTCTCCATCTGCAGCAGCGAATGGGCAATCAATATGTAAATCTCTGTTTGATGTAACAGTGATACTCACCAGTGCAACATCTAATAACGTAATATTTGTTTAAACGCCCAATGTATCGTTGGAAACCTTGATGTTTTTTCAATGTATGGGTGTGAACAACGATGTCTTCTTAACAAGCAGAATATTTCACCCTTTTCATCAGTAGCAGCGAATTGGCATATCTCTGTGTACTCATGTTATTTCTCCTGTGGTGCTGTGCCATAAAAAATTGTCACCGTGTACATTGAGTCGAAGCAGATGGACGAGACCAGCACCCATGCGATTATTTTTGTGTTCATGTGCCAGTTGTTTGAAAACCCACCTACTGCACCCTTTTCGATATCCCAAACGGTCGCGAACAATGTCCCATACGGTACCACGTGAATGATGGAGATTTTCTTTTATATGATGCAGTGTCACACGGAGACCTTCACGTAAGCACTTCTCAATTGCATCGACATGATCTGCGGATGAGAAAAGACGTTCGGTCTATTATGGATACTTACCGTAAAACCACTGAAATCACGACACCATCTTCGCACCTACTGCACTGTCGTCATGTTAGGGCCGTACACAGCTTTAAGTTCACGGGGAATTTCAAATAGGCGGCGTCCCTTTTGCTCACAAGAAGCGAATGTTTCCTCGGACTTCTTCCTTTGTTCATTCAACATGTACGTTAGTCATTTTGAATCTGTGTAGTTAAGTAACGTAATGTTTCTTGAGCAGGAAACAGAAGCCACCTAAAGCAGAACATGTCAAGTTACACGTCAGCAAAAAAATATTTTCAATACCAGCATCACTCCTAAGGTTCTACAATAGGGATATTTTCTTTCCAAATTCCCATCGTATTTTACGAAGGTTTACGACCTACTGGGATTTATCCTAAAAAGCTTGCCTCACGCACAATCGATCGCGATAAAATAACTTCTAACTATTGCATTTTATAATTACGGTCGCTGGATAATGGAGTTTTGAACTTATGGATAGGGTATTACCATAAAGACATGTAAATTGAAAGCGAGTAAAAGATGGTTTATCTGTCACAATTTTTTACATAACTGACACCAATCCTGCTGACTAGTGAAAGCGCATTCTACTGAGATACGACAGACTTGTTGAAAGATGCGATGTTAGAGAAAAGAGCAGTGATGTACAGAATCAGGGTTCAGGGAACTGCGTTACAAAATTTCCTAACGCAATTTATTGGACACATTTTCTGGTTTTATTTTCCTCTTAATGTATCCGAGGGTATTGTAGGATTCTTTGCACCAGAAGCAAACGTTTGTCATGAACATAATGTACATGTAAATAAAAGATATGTTTTTTAAATACAAATGTTAAAAAAATCATCATTTCTTTAATCTTGAAGCCTAGTGAAAGGCGAATTGCAAAATTACACTATACTGTTTCAGAAATAAAATGTTCTATGAACAATAAGTAATTATATATTATTTTCTCAACATAAAACTGTCAGATGTTAACAATATTTTGTGGATCCTTCTTGTCGAAAAAATAAATAGCATTGAAAATATTTTATTAAATTCACTTCAGCAGTTCATCATGCGGTAATCGCATTGTATAAAGTTTCTGTTTCTTAGCTGCGCTGTTCTATGACAGTCGTTATATTCAAGACTTGCTCTTTGACTTAGGACATTATTTTTAAGAATCTGATTTCTTCATACCGTTCCATATTGTTTTGTTGTATGTCACTCCAGCAAAAGATACATCGTTGCATTTGCTGTATGTATTTAAACAAATTAAGCGGTGTGATGGTATATATGTATTTTTGGGATAATGGAATTGGTGCAGAAAGCCCTGCAATCTAAACTATTATTGTTGCTGATATATTTTCTTGTTATATTAACAGCATTTTTGCTTTTTAAATACGCATTCTTAGTTATTTTATACAAGTAATATTTTATATGTAGATACTTAAAGTCTTAGGCATTCGCCTTAGGTTCTGCCACGCCACGCACCGGGTTATAAAGGCGTAGTGGTTGCATTATTTTTCAACGGTTTGTAGTGTGTTGTAAATATAATAGATAACATGTGTCAAACAACGTGTCGAACAACGCGAGTTCATTGTGTCGAACAACGCGAGTTCCTTTTGTCGAACAACGCGAATTAATTCTGTCGAACAACGCGAGTTGGCTCACAGCGCATACCTTCTGACATTCAAGTTAGGAATCGGATAGATGCATATAACTCACTGTCTGATCATATGTAATGGACGGTAAATTACTGCGGAAGCACGAGTGTGTTTTTTTCGGCTTCCTGAGAGAGAAAGTTGTAAGAGCAAGCGTGAGTAACGACGTGTTTGTGAAATTCGCAATTGGTGAGCGTAGTGTGCAGGAGAAGCAGCCACACATACGACCAAAATGAGACGCGGAGTTTTTCACAATTTCAACTTTGAATTTACATAATGATTTTCATAATAATTTGCAAGACCTTTATAACAACTATATATCCCATTCGATCAAAGAAAGGTCGGTGATTTTGGTGAAGATTAAAATCGATTTGCATTATGTTCTATATCTATTCCATTATATCAACACTGAAAACTAATGCACCCACAAACAAAATAATTTACGCATGTACACATATCGATATCTAAAGTCTAATACATAATTGATGCCAGTGGAATGGTTTTAATTGTTCATTTTGGGAATAGTATAATTCCCAAAATGAATTTCCTCTGAAGCTAAAGCTTAGCAGAAGTGCAGTGGAGCCTCAGCTATTCTTTTTCAGTAAAAATTTCTTCACTTTTCCACGGAAATCTGTAATTCTACTATTCTACTGCAATCCTTCTGACTTCTCCAATTCGGTTGCCAGAAATTCATACATGTGATAGCTCTGATTATTCAAGTCATTTTGAATTTCTGATTAACCAAAAAATACGGTTGTATGCTACATTTATAAGTAACCAGTATATCTTAATTTTGTTACAATCTACAGTATTTTTGCAGCGACAGAAGATACGGCGGTATTAAATTTTACATAATGCTTTTAACTATAATCTTTCACCTTTGAATTCAAAAATTTTGAAATAAGCAAAGAATTGTAATTATATTCCATGGCACTAAATCTAAATCCGTTATAGAAAAAACTGCTTTAAATAGAGTGATGTGTTCATATGAGAATATGTAAAAAGGGTATTGATATAAAACAAAGTCGTATTTCAAATATTGATAGAAGAGTATTTTTGCAGCAATAGAAGTGAGGGTGAAATAAAATTTACAATAATTTGTTATTCCAAGTCCACGTCAACTATGTATTTTTTACAAGTTGGTACATTCTGATTGTATACTGCTTATGTCAAAGGTAAGTTGATTTTCATGTATTGGAAATATAAAATCACACAATTTCTCAACCAAGTTTTTGTAACGAAATTAGAATAAAAACATTATAGAAAAATTTAACAGTGACTGGAAAATTGTGTCGTAGAACAAGACAAAAGCATATTTCAAGCTAATCACTCAGAACAGGTGAAATACTTATTAAATGTAATAATTCATATGAACTGCATAACTGCAGGATTACGAATTCTGTTACCATGAAAAGCAATACTTGTGTTGTTAACATATAGTGGGTATTATTTCTATTGTACGTGCACGGTGAGTTTTCGAATAGCTCCATTTCTAACCAATTTTCTAAGACAATTCTCTTATACATAATGCCCTCCCCGTTGGCACAGTGGTCTAAGCGATGGCTTATGACCATTTGTCCGTGATGGGACCGGGTTCGACTCCCGTTGTTGCATGGATGTTGTGTTTGTCTTTTGGCATCAGCTCTCTCCCTTCCCTGGAACGGATGGCCCTGAATTAGGAAAGGGAAACTACATGAAGCCCACTAAGTTGCTGATGGTAGTCGTTAAACCCTCAGTCAAAGAAAAAAATTATATACACTGACGGAAAAAAAAAATTCCAACGCCACGAAAAAATAGTTGTAGAGGAATGAAATGGCGGCAATACATTTGTATAGGTAACATATTTAATCGATTAAGGTTTCAAGATCACAGCTTAATGTAAGCGCGATAAGAGCCATTTTAAATGTGAAATGCTGGTACATTAATAACCAGTGTAACCGCCAGAATGTTGAATGCAAGCATGCGAACGTTCATGCATTGTGTCGTACAGGTGCTGGATGTCAGTTTGTGGGATGGAGTTCCATGCCTGTTGCACTTGGTCGGTCAATACAGAGACGGTTAATGCTGGTTGGGGGTGACGCTAGATTTGTCGTCCAATGATGTCCCATACGTGCTCGATTGGAGAAAGATCTGGTGATCTAGCAGGCCACGGCAACATGTCGACACTCTGTAGAGCATGTTGGGTTACAACAGCGGTATGTGGGCGAGCGTTATCTTGTTGGAAAACACCTCCTGGAATGCTGTTCATGAATGGCAGCACAAAAGGTTGAATCACCAGACCGACGTACAACTGTGCCCTCAGGGTGCGTGGGATAACCACAAGAGCGCGCCTGCTGTCATAGGAAATTGCTCCCCAGACCATAACTCCGGGTGTAGGTCCAGTGTGTCTCGGCCGCAGACAGGTCAGTTGCAGGCGCTCACCTGGCCTCCTTCTAATCAACACACGGCCGTCACTGGCACCCAGGAAGAACCGGCTTTCATCAGAAAACACAACAGATCTTCACTCCGTCCTCCAATGAGCTCTAGCTTGACACCACTGAGGTCGCAAAAGGCAGTGGTTTGGAGTAAGTGGAATGCACGCTATAGGGCGTCTGGCTCGGAGCTGTCCTCCAAGTAACCGATTTGTAACAGTTCATTGTGTCCCTGTGGTGGCAACTGCTGCTCTAAATGCTGCCGCAGACGAAGTACGATGCGACACGGCCATACGCCGTACACGGCGATCTTCCCTCTCATTAGTGCCACGTGGCCGGCCGGAACCCAGGCTTCTTGAGGCAGTACCTTCCCTTGACCAGCACTGCCAACAATCATGCACAGTGGCTACATTTCTGCCAAGTCGTTCTGCAATATTGCGGAAAGAAAATCCACCTTCTCCTAGTCCTATTACACGACCTCGTTCAAACTCCGTGAGCTGTTGACTAACGCTCACAAACGTTACAGCGCGTATTTACAGCATAACTAACGCTCACAAACGTTACAGCGCGTATTTACAGCACACCTGCTTTTCATGTTCCGAGGGGGTGCTACTAGCGCCACACGTATGCGCCGAGCGCGAAATTTGCATAGACGTCATCTTACAGATGTACTCTCACCGCCTACTAACTGTCGTTTATCTAACACAACCCCTTATTGGTGTTGGGATTTTTTTCCGTCAGTGTATAATGACCAAAACAGGCAGAAAAGTATAGCATATAAATAATCTCTCTTAAAGCAATTAATTATATCGTGCAATTATTGATAGTAAAATCAAAAGGTTTTTAAGCAACAGCAAAAGCAAACATTATACATAATGTATGTTTCTAGTGAACGAGAATGTAATAAGATAAAATGAAATATTTAGTTTAACAACCCTGGTCAAGTGGATTCTATATGACTTTCATGCACTAATACGTTTTGTAAACAAAAATGAAATAAAAGATACTAATGAGAATAAGAAAATTCATTTTAAAAGTCGATTTTCGAATGCAAGTGTTAAAGGTAATTAAATCCTAACCTTGTTACTTTGTTTTAAAATCGATTTCAGTTTATTTTAGGAATTGAAACAATTTCGAAATTGTTTCAATTCCCTAAAATAAACTGAAATCGATTATACGTAAAATATTTCCGTAATGGAAATTCCAGAAATGACATTCCTAATTTCGGAATGTGAAATCCGAAGATACAGCTGTATTTAACTAATGAAGTTCTACTTCCTACCTGAATTGTTGTTAATGCAAATGAGAGGACGGAAATCATGTGATAGTCGCTTTCTTCTGGTTAGTTAACAAGCAAGATAGCACAAATGATCCTTCTTAATATTAAATTTCTAACGAATTTCGAACTAGAAGGAACACTACTTTAAAACTTTCTGCCATAATAAGTATTAACGGGTCAGTTTACCATAAAAATCATGATATTAACATTATATCATATGATCATATGATCATATGTAGAGTATTTTAGGAAGGAAGTGTCTGATCACAAGTCTTTAACAACCCTTAGAAATAGGAAACTAAGAGATTTGAGCTAGAGCTCCCGATACGAAAGTGACACGGAAGCGAAATAGAAAGGGGAAGTACATTATTTATTACCGGGGGGGCCAGTACCCGAGGTCCAACGGCTTAATTTGCCCATCCGACGCACGGCGGATGTTTAGTGGATCGAGCGTTTGTACCTGCCTGGGATCGAACCTGAGGCCCTTTCCGTGGCACTCACGAACGTTGCCCACTAGGACAACCGCGGCCCTAATATTATATCAATAACATAAGATCAGTATTTACTATAAAATGTCAGGAAATTACAGCCAGGAAGCACAGGGATAAATATACGTTTTCCTTCCAATGTCAAATGTGTAAAGCAGAATATAGAAAAAGGGTGGAAACGGAAATCTTATAAGACCGTTAACGTAGAGAGAAATAATCAAATACTTAGCCGGTCATATGCTTTGAGATCTACAATCCAGATAAGACATCGAAAAGATTGATGTGTAAAATATACAAAAAATATTGTCAAATCTCTCCTCAAGAATAGTAATCTGTCATTCAATACAAAGACTTTAACACTTCTAATTTCATATATTTCCTCTTGCATTCTTTTATTCCCAGTATTTTACTATGTGATGATACAAATGGTGCATGCAAAGAAATCGGGGACCGAGCTTTCTGAAGCTGAATCGAATGGAAAAGCTCTGCGCGTTTTCCGCCGAAGGATTTTTCAAATCTCTAAACGACAAATTACAAATTGTGCTGACTCGCGGAAACATGCCCGATATGTTGGACGGATTTTCATTGATCTTCGACGTATCCCCAGGATTATTGAAACACTGAGAGTTCCATCGAAACCATGAAACCACTCGCATGGTAAATGAAGACATTCTCGTGGATTCACCCTACAATGATTAAACAAAAACTATTCTTATGCGATGCTATCGAATCAATGCTACCAGAGAAGAAATGGAGATAATCTAGGTGTAATGACCTTTCTCTCTTAACAGTGTGTTACCAAAATATCACAGATCAAATGTTTCTTGAAAGAATTACAGGTGAAATCGGGCAGTGCAAAGCTCGGCGCCGTTTATCTAAACGTTAGGTTGGAAAGAAAGTAATGTCCGATGACTTGGTACCCGAAGTCCAAGCCCTAGCTACGGCGCACAATGGTCACTGAGATTGCGCAGCACAACTGCATAAAATCAGCATGTATGTGGTTTATAACGATATCCGTTAGCCGTGAGCAGGCCAAAAGTGTTGTCTTTTGCGTGCTAAGAGATTTACAACAACGAATGGAACAAATTGAGCATTACCTCCCTCACTGTATATCATATGTTTTCAAATCTTAAAGTTTGATGATGCCCCCACTTTAAAAAGATCATGAGTAATGTACATAACTGTTTCACATATCTCATATGTGCGTCAGTTGCATAAAAATGAAAATAAAAATTAAGAGATAATGTGGATATGAATAGACGAAACGAATTTATGCAATCGTACATTTACGGAAATAAATATCAGCTAAAATTCGACACTTGACTTATTTCCAAAATTGTTGCGTATTTATCACAATTGCCAATCGTAGAAGTCAGTGTTTCTATACACAGTCCATATTAACACTCTTCAGTTAGAAGAATCAATTAAATGTGAACATGAATACATTTTCCCAATTTTGAGTTTACTCAATGTGACTAGGCAGTTCGTAGAATTCAAATCAATATCATAAGTTGGAACAACAATAATGTACTATGAAAAACTCAAGTACCTTGGATATTTATGAATGTTTCAGCACAAATTTCATCGTTACCATATTTCGGGAAAAGAGGTTGCTCCATAAACTGTTCTGATGTGGAAAACAAAACCGAAAAAGAATCGCGAAATACGACTGAATTTCATGGTTAGAATGTGTAGGTCCTCTGTTGTCTCGCGTCCAGAAGAAAAGTTTTCAAAGTAGACTCCTTGCAAAAGAAAGATGGGCACATTTTCGATTCTTACCGTTTCAAATAATTTGTGTATCACTCCGGCGTGTTTACATAATGCCTACGACAACAACATTTTACACTGGGAATCAATTGGCTGTGCTGCAATTCACCGGCAGTATTATTTTTGGCAGTTTCGTTGCTACTTAGGATATCAGTAAAAGAATCAGAAGCAAAAATTGAGAATCTATGCTTCAGTTTCGGAGCTTTAAATGAGTGCATCATGTATTTTTTGTTTCAGTGAAGGTGCCGAATGCAGCATTCAGTCCACTTTCAGCAAATATTCAAAACTGTTCAGCTGAGAGAATGAAAGAAATGATTCAGGAAATTATGATTTATCATTCAGTAAATGGTTTAAGTACAAATAATGTTTTCAGTTCCTTTTCTGTTAAGCCAAAAACGTATAATCTGCTCTTAATGTATTCATTTGTTCCTTAATTCCTGTTTTAAATGTATTCCATTCGGAAGACAAACCTCTTCCAAACTTAAACTTATTTTTTCGCCCATTCTCAAATGTCTCCATGTCTATCTTCAGAGGAGGGACATACGTTTTTTGGAAGATAGTGTGTTTGCAACGGCCTTAAGGAAACACAAAAAGAGTAACAAAAAATTATTGAAGCGCTTATTATCAGGAATCTACCCAAAAAATGGAACGGTAAAGCACTACGCATACTAGAAAATTGTAGAAAATTTCCAAATATAAATATCCACTGATCATATAAAATGTATAGTGTGAGACGTGCTCTTCAGAATGAAAGCGGCTAATTATAAATCGATTTCAGTGGATCAGTGCAGTCGGTGAAATTCATCAAATTCTAAGCTGAACATAAATAGCGATTTTTGTTTACACTGCATATCATACGTATCTCTATTTCAACTAAAGCAGCTGTTCTTAACCTGCAGAAGGTAACAAACCAGGAGGTGTTTGGCAATACATTGAAGAAATATTTAAAAATATTTATGAAAATACAAAAAAATGATGATATATATAACATTTTATACATAGATATCGGAATATAGAACGAAATAATTACATGGACAGGAGATATCCTAATCCATAGATTTTTAACTGTGGTTGTCCCAGATACTGAAAGAATCAAAACATAGAGAGAATAGACCTGTAGCTTAGCCAACCCTTTTTTGAAGAAACATGCTGAGCGGGATCGAAATTTTCAATGTCTTATTGGACACTCTCCAAAAGTTCCACGTGATCGTTTCCCTTCCTTAATCATCCGACAATAAAGCAATTTCAAAGGGGAACGTCGTCTTGGCACCCTTTATAACGGAAAGGAATATCGGATATCGATGATTTTTGATTATCTTAGGGGATTTTGGCCAAAGATTCTCAAGTGTCTCCATGTCTATCTTCAGAGGAGCGACCACCAAAGGACAACAAACCAAGTATCAAAATATATCCCATATGCCCGATGCGCGAATGACACATACGCGTGTCTTCGAGGATGCCCCACGTAGAACTTTTCACTTAAGCATACCATTGCCCACACCGTAACCCAACACATTCTCTCTAAGGTACAATTCCTTTAAAAATATCTCTTGTCTTATAATCCCATCTTATCGATCTTGGCAAAGTACTGAAGAGACTGCATAAAATCCTAAGTATAAGGTGTCCGTTACATTGCCTTGAGTGATATACATTAAATACTGTTAAAAGTTCATTGTTAACGTTAATCCAATAGTATTTGCTAGGTACCAACCAATATTTCTCATTGTTTGGAGGTGTACGTTAATGGAGGTTTCACTGTAATTTCTTTCCTCGGAAGACCGTAACAGAAATCATAATTAAAGCTTTGTGTTAAGCTGAGTAGTTATAATTTACAAAGTATTTTTGTGTAATATCATTACATTTTTGCAATCGGATCAACGGATTTACAGTTTAATATCGGAAAATGGGTTTTATTTAAAATCACTTTCCACAATTTCTTTTTCACAGTGCGCCTGTAATTCTACTTAGCTCTGCGCCATTTATTTGGTCATTATTTTCTGATATGCTACCGTTATTTACCCAGAAACTGCGTTAAAAAATTTTGGCTCTACATCATTCGATTAACACCTTAAAACAGAATTTTGTGCGTAACGTATTCACCGACAGAATTTATAAATTGTGTATCCCTTTAATCACGATACGTTAGCTCCATACACCTGGAAGTGTTTTCCTGATTTATCTTCTAAAGATATTTGGACTTCAAATATGGGTTTTTCACTATAATCTGAAGAGTTTTTTGTGTCCCAGTGGAAAGGACCCTCTTTAGAACCGAAAATATAAAAATATTTACCTTCAAATTTGTAAATGTCTTCAGCAAAGAAACACAGCAACCGCAAAATCCAACCATATATAAATATCAATCTCCATAACTTGTCCCTAGAGGAGGACAGAAATTTTAAACCATGGTTTTGCTCAGACAATTACGTAAATCATGTAACAAGTGAAATGCTTACATGAAGAGTTTCCCAGTACTTACAAGCTTTTCAACTTGAAGATCTGATGAAAATTAATCTGGCTGCCAATCCTAGTTCCTCTTTTCTCCGGTGAAATTTTGGCAACACACCACGCATAGTACTTCCGAATGTTATTTTTTGACTGCCGTAAACTTTCACTGGACAAATTCCATTGATAAACCTTCCTATGTAATTGGTGTTAAATAAAATTTATTTTCCAAATAATAAACTGCTAACTTTAACCAAAACTTCAAGTTATGTAAAGTTTCTACGACTGTTACTTTAAATCATATCTCTCCCTAAATGCTAATTATTGTTCAAAATAAGTATACACACGACTTTACCTGGAAGTTCAAATTTGCCTGCTTAATTTTTAAAGGCTAATCATAGGAATCATAAGAATACTAGTGTAATATATGTTTGTCTGTTTCCAAGATACCGATTGTAATTAAGTTTCGGGGAAACAGGAAACTTTACTGATTCCTTAATGCAGTTTATCTAAGCCACACCATATCAACACAGATCGCAAATTGTAATATTGTTAATTGCTTAGGTTTGTATTATCTAAGAGAACAACGTTGCCCATTTGTAAACATGTATTCCTTTCATGAAAGAAATACGGGATTACGCCATATAATACAAATTTTGATGATGACAATCTGATTTTTGGCGTAAATGTAACAAGGATGGTAAGTCAGATAATATCCGAAAACTTAAATTTTTTTTTCATCCTCCTGGAGCGGGACTCGAACCCACGTCTCCCAGAAAACGCCCGAGTATACTAACCACTACACCACCCATATCGACCAAGTTTCAAGTTTCCGATCAATTTGAATTTAACCATCACTGGATTTGCTAGTCGATGCAACCGGCATTCATGTTTAGCGAATCTGGAGGTTAAGAATCTTATCCCGTGATTGCCCGGAGAAGCAGATAAATCATGAAAGAAATACGGGATTACGCCATATAATACAAATTTTGAAGATGACAATCCGATTTTTATCGTAAATGTGACAAGGATGGTAAATCAGATAATATCCGAACACTTGAAAATTTTCATTGTCCTGGAGCGGGACTCGAACCCGCGTCTCCCAGAAAACGCATGGGTATGCTAACCACTACACCACCGAGAACAACCAAGTTTCAATTTATCCTTGTCACATTTACGCCAAAAATCAGATTGTCATCTTCAAAATTTGTATGTATTCCCTTATTTCGTTAAGAAAGTCGCAAATGATAAATACACGATATTACCTTGATACATTCCTGATGATACATGTTCCGGGCAGTGATGCCGCACGATGTCCATCAATAATTTCCAACGTTTGTCATCTGCATATTTCAACCATGATATTCATATCAGACTAGAAGTAAAAACTGTGTTTTGAAATATCCAGGTCAAAATATATTACTTTCTCGGTCTGCTATGAAGCAACACCAAAAGCAAGCCATTCAGTTGATGTTAGCGATAACTAACATATGGATTTCCACTTGTAGAGAAACACAGGTACTGTGTTAATTTGAAACTAAGTGCTCTTTGCATGAAAAACTGCTTGTAAAAAACCCAAAACCTGACAAAATAGTTTATTTCAGTAAGCCGTTATTATCTTTAGAGTAAGCGTCTCCGTGGATAGTCTTGTCTTCAAGGATTTATTTCAGTACACTTTTATTTAACTGCACGGCTTATACCCTTACCAAATCACGTAATTGCATTAGCTTCCCAACAGCCATTGCATATCGCTCAGTCTTTATGCACGCCCTCAAGCGCAATCCGAAGGTTACTAAAGGCAATATTGTTCTAGTATTCTTCAAGGTTTCTCCATGTTCGGCACTTAACTGTCACATGCCGATGTACAAGGGAAGATTTGTACTACGGCTTCGAGCCTAGTTGAACAGACGACGAATCGCCATTGAACAATTTGTGTCAGACGACACCCCTTTCAATATGCATGGTAATGTTAATACTAAGTTCTTCGGAATTTTGAGGAAGAAAATCCACATGTTTTGCGCGAGGCTCCACTCCATTCACCCAACATCCCAGTTTTGTGTGGTTTTACATCTAAATTCATCTTTAGAACTTTCTTTCTCCGCATACATGTTATGCGTTTCTCGTTTAATGCGATAACTAGGACCACAGATAAGAATCTCGTTTAGCGGACCATGTGATTCCAACACGTCAGTACCGTTGATTCCTTAAGTCAACGATTCTTCTGTACGATGGTACTCCTCCTCAAGCGAAACGACCGTAAGGAATTGTTGGAAGCACATTTTAACAAAAAATAATAATCAGAAACTACATTTCTACAAATTGCTTAGTTTGCTTAATTGAACTGAACCATAGCGTCTTTTCTTCTGGGACGTCTAGAGAACATCGGGCATCATTGAACCTAACATAGCCGCCCCGGTGGCGTAGTGGTCTAAGCGATGGCCTCTGATCATTCGTCCGTAAGGGGTCCGGGTTCGAATCCCGGTGGGGCATGGATGTTGTGTTTGTCTTACGGCACTGGCTCTCTCCCTTCCCTGGAACCAGTGACCCTAAATTAGGGACGGGCGACTGCTTATAGCCCATTGAGTTGCTCACGGTGGTCGTTAAACCTCCAATCAAAAAAAAAAAAAAAAAAAAAAAAGAACCTAACATATTGGATGGGCCTCCAATCAAGCATTACGCGCCATATCGGACACTTTCCGTCGAAAGTCGAAACACTTCGATCTCTGGTTGAAACTACTTTTTTGCGTTTCCTGCTTGTTGAAAAGAGCGAAAGATCGTACGCCGGAAACATTTTGACTAACAACAAAATTTGCTTTTCTATTTCAAAGCCTTTTGAATTTTTTATATTTTTCACTACGATGGTAAAGTGAGTTTTCCCTCTGGAGGCGAGTCCTAGAACAGATATTTGTGTACGGTTTTACAAAATTTTATCCCTTTAGGAATCCGCATAACAAATTTAAAGTCTTTTTGAACGACATTTCCACATTTTCAGCACTCAGATATGTAAACTTTAATTATGGGCGCCCAGTATGATAAATTTAAATTCTGACATGTTAGGAAAAAACGTTTTATGGTTGAGATCGTATACTGTTAGATAAATAAACGTTATGCGTTACTTGGAACAGGGTACATGCTAGCTATAAAGGGTACGTTACTTGGAACAGGGTACTGCTAGCTATAAATGTCCTCTGTTAAGCAATTCGGTGTTTGACTTTGGCTTTAAAACTTAGGGGCTAACGTTATTTAAATGAAGTTTCAATTTTTTCAAATGAAGTTACTTTAACCTTTAGTTAAATCAAAACTCTAACGTTTTATGCGTTGAATTCTGAAAGGGGAAACTTTACCATTCCGCATCAACCCATGGCACTTGCAAGGATATTCTTGAAGATCTGATTACATACATGCATAGATGACAATGGATTTAAGGGTACAATCATGTAAGGTAAACCACTGAATCCTGTGTTACATTGCGGTAATATTTTTATTCCGTTCTTCCTGCGCATAAAAATATTAAATTTGCCCCACAAAGTAATTTCTTATTGCTTCAGCATTGCAGTAAATTTTTCGGATGTACTTTTTATTTAGCATTTTTTAATTAATCGATTAAGCATTATGCGTGGCATTTTAAATGAAGGTGTCCGTTGATTTGCATTAATGTTATAATTGAAAACCCTATTATTGATGCTCTCCGAAGGGGAAAAATGTTATGATTTTAATTTTTAAAATCCATTTTTGTTCTGATCATATAGTTAGTTCCATTTCAAATGCCCGAAGTGCATGTTGTAGTGGCTTAAAAAGTATTTACAAAATGCTTGAAAAAGGTGAAAAAATAAAATTTCCGAACGACAGAAATTAAATTGTAATAAAAGCGTAAACGATATCAAGGAGGATAATAGAAATTAACAAAAATAGAAACATTTTATACTCCTAAGAGTATTCCATTTTTTGTGGTAATTTCCCAGTAAAAGAAATAATAATCGGATCCTACATTTCTACTGTACCTACATTAACGTACATCGAATGCTATCATTTGTAATTCATCGTTTCTTGGTTTATTAAATGAATAAACAAGTACAGTATAATGATTATCAGTGATCAATTTTATCAATTTTGTTTCAGTAAAAAATTGTAATATCTCTTTTGGTGTTTTCGGTTGAAACAATGTAAATCTCTGAAATACTTAAAGTAATTCAAGCTTTGTTTGTCGTTAAAAGAACTTGTTGATCAGTTCATGGCAACCCGCAGCTTATATTATGCAGATGAGTTAATAACGATTTACCATTTCAACGAAAATTTCCTAAAAGGAGTTGTATTACAGTAATAGATATTTGATTTTATTCTGTTTGAGATAGAAATATTTATTTCAAAAAAATTGTTTCAAACGTTAAATTGAAACAGTTTTTTAAAATCAGGTTACTCTTGCAAATTAGCGAAACGTTAGAACATAACTTATTACTCAGTAAGTGATAGTATTACTAGTAAGTGATAGTATCACTAGTAAATGATAGTATCACTAGTAAATGATAGCATGCAATGATATAATCCCATATTTCATTCATTTTCTAGTGCCTTCATCCTCCTGTTTCAAATTTGGACATATCTTTATCTTTACATTGGAGCATAGTGTGGTATTGCATCTTTCGGAAGGAAGCAAAACATATAACATGAAAATGAACCTCCTCCACCAGAATAGTAAGGTATGCCGTTTAATTCTCGATTAACTTCGTTAACGCGTAATTAGATATACACGTTACTCAACGTATTTCCTTGCTTTTGGTATATGCGCTTTACTATGCGTCATCATCTAAAAATTTTATGGAGTTTCATACGGGATGTATCACTTATGCTTTTCCAGCGTGAAGTCGAATATTTCTGCAAAGTCTGATTTTAAAAAATACGCTCTATCAGGACAAATGGATGAAGTGTCCTTCATATGTATATATATTTCAGTTTTCCTACTCTCCTGGAGAGTTGCCACTAAAAAGGGGGAGTTGCACGGATTTAGTGAATCTGGCTACAGCAGAAATGATGGGGACTTAGTACCACATGATAAAAACATATCTGACATGTTCTTCGAGAGCCCTATCTTTATTTTTAATAGATTCGAAAAACTCGGTGCAAACCAAGTCAAGCACCTGACTTAAACTGCATCACAAGATAAATCATGAAGTGTAGGTTACGTGGGTATCCTTTACAGGATAAAAACATAAACATTATATATTGTTGTTGGTAAGTTAGAATTCAATTTGTGTGCTCCCATCGACAATACTGGCTGAGCTTTTAAGCTATTGTTTCAAACGCAATTTGCAGAGGGGCTGCTTACGGGTACCACGATCGACGGTCGTCACCGAAGACAGGAATATGATCAGCCCGTAATCTACACTGGCACACTGCGTTGTACATAACCAGTGAATTTTGAAACTGGGTATTAGGGTATTACCGGTTAGTAGTGTAACAGGCAATATCTAATACATCGCTCCTAATTCGCTCCTGTCGAATTATTTCCTCAACCATAATTAACCCTTTAAGCGGCCGGTGTACCCGAGCCAAATGGTTCCCTTAATTGTCTGCACTTCCCAACTAAAAACGTTCCTTCCTTTCTTTCTTTCTTTCTTTCATTGAAGGTTTAAGGACCATCGTCAGCAACTCAATGGGCTATAGGCAGTCGCTCGGCCGTATTTTAGGGTAACTGCTTCAAGGGAAAGGAGAGAGCTTGTGCCGTACGACAAACAACATCGATTCCTCACCGAGATTCGAACTCGGACCCCTCCGGGACGAATGGTAACAACCCGTTCTTTAGACCACTGCGCCACCTGGGCGGCTAAAAACGTTCACTTAGCGGCAGCGTTTTACGAAAGATGCATGTTTTCACAACATAATAATTCATATGCCTCCTCTCATTTGAAAAGTACCACCCGAAACATTTCACAGGGGTTGACCACTCCCTTCTAGTCTTTTATTCTCTGCTCTGTGGCCCAAGGTATAATGCCGAAGGGCTAGTTCCCCTGACAAGGATATCATGCCACTGGGTAGAAACTAGTAACTAAAACAGCTGTCTCCTTTCTTAGCTTCGTTGCCATTGTTGTAGAGCGTTTATCAGGTAATTTGCCAGAAAGGAATCGAGTCGATCTTCCCCCTAAATGGTCACTTTGAATAACACTGCTAAAGTAAAAGATGCGTCTTTTGATGCGCACATTCGTTCAGTCCATCCGCCTTCAGGCCACTTCTTAGATACCGAATATATATGTTCTAGCTAATTTCAGCTAATCCCGAGTTAACTCGTTCCAGCTGGTTAAAGGGTTAAAATATTCCTCACTCTCAATACTTAAATGCTGTAAATAAAACATACTCAGGATAAACGACAGTTTGAAACTATGATCAAGCAAAAAACCTGAGCCGCCCAAATGGTTCATTGTGATAAGCTCTGGCATGAAAGTGGCCGGTTAAATTCAGGGTTAAGAGATGGAACATGTTCTTAAATTATTTTTCAGTTGTACGGTTATAAGTCCATCAACAGATTTTCATGCATTTCGAATGAATGCCAAAGTAACCTAACAGCGCCGCATAATGCATGCCCTTCTTTGTTACAATATTTATCTCTTCTGATACAGAAAGGAAGCGTTGTTGAATAAAATGAGGTAAAAATTAAATAAAAATATATCGAAATATTATACACTTTTTGAGCCAGTAATTGTTTCAAAAATAAATTGCAGATTATTTATAATATAAGTAACTTTTTGAAAACAGCATTTTTTTTATCACATTTTTTCTTGTACGGGAAGCTTGTTTCCGTGATAGGTGTTACGGATATCCTATCGAAATAATATTTTATGAGTTTTTCATACACTACTTATTTCTTTTATCGTTTACTTCATTTTTGTTTGTGAACATTTTTATTTGGAAAATTTTAAACAACGTACAATGAACAGTTTGTCCTCACTATGCGCAATTAAGGATTTAAGAAAAACTCAGAATATGCAATTTTTATAAGTAGTTATTTAGAGTTTTTCATAAAAAATAAGGAAATTCTATTTATTAGCAAGCCAAACTTCTTTTAAAAAAACAATTTAACATTTCGCTTTTAAAAAATGTTTCCGTGTCCAAGACAACACAACTTTAGTTAAACAAACTGTAATGCAGAGCCACAACATATTAGATGCTGAAGCTCATTTTGGTTGAGCTTTTAACTAGAGATTAAATCGAGGGATTAATATTGATTTTTAGAAACAGTGTTAGCTATTCTCAGCTTTACTCCCAAATTCGGTCAATCCATATCTTTCTCATTATTACACTTCCTCCAGGAACAATTTTTCCGTTCACGCCCATTCATTGTAAGTCAAAAGTGTCAGAGTTACCTGATATTGTACTGAATATCACACGAAATTTGATAATGTAATTTGAAGAAGTAACGCACTCAGTCCTTCTTTGTTCAACAAGTCCCACCATTCAGATTTCTCATCAGCGAGTCTCATGATAATAGTTACACATGCATTTTAGGTTTGGATATGACGACTTACTTAACGTTATTCATGGCCAATGACGTCAGACCGAATGTTGACTGCAAAGAGCCATTCAGATAAATTCACGAGCAGGGCGTTAAGACCGAAATTCAAAGTTCATTTTTAAACACTTTTGCTTTACTCATTCTATCATTTACATTGACAATAGTTTTGATTTACGACTCCGACTTAAATAACACTACTTCAAAATATACCAGAGCACTTTTCATAATTTCGAGAGATAAGTTTAGTGCAAAATCTGAGTTCCTGTGTAATGAATTTGATTTCTATTGTGGTAAGGTCTGGTGTTGGTATAAAAGCAGAAAATTGTATTTCCGTATCATAACAGAAAAACAAATTAACGTACCTTAAACATCTAATAGATATGCAGAGGGTGTAATGGTTCCATCCTGTACACCGAAATAAAATATCAATCCCCGTTATTAATACTGTTGGAGAAACATTTTGAGCTAACCCCGCAATTCAAAATATTTTCACGACCCAACTATATCGCACTCGAGAATTAAAAAATGTCTTTGCGCAAAGAGTTTCGATTGTCAGAGAACGAAATATCTAACTTTCATTGCTGGAATTGTGTGCGTTGTATAGAAAAAGCGAAAAGAAAACTAGTCCTTCCTGTTCCGTATTCGGACATTTTCGGAACCTTCTGAAGAACGTTCAGACCATTATTCATTTAATATCATTCTTATATAGGAATAAATTATCCCTAGGTCGTTGCACAAGTTTAAAATCGAAAGCTATATGGAAAAAAAGTATTGTTTATTTTGTTAAATGTTGAATACGCGAAATGTCCTATCGAGTTCATTTACTATCTGTAGTCAAGGTTCAATTCTGTTTAAAACGGAATAGAACAGATATTCGTTTTGTTTATGTTTGAGAAAATCTTAGGAGAACAGTATTTATACAATTTGACCCAAAAAAAGTGCCGGAATTTTGCACAACAGAAAAGTGGCATTAACTTCCCATAAATGTGCAAGTATCGCGGAATCGCTGTTTGTAAATGCATACATATGGTGATATATTCCACCGATAATATATAATTAAAACATTTACAAATAATATATTTACAGTATTATTAAAAAAATAATAAGTGAAATATATATATATAGATAAAAATTAAAATTACAGTACTTTCAGTATTATCTTAAAATAAAATGTTAAATAACGTTATTTCGCTTACTAGCTATTATTTTGATATTGCTTACATCACAATTTTAAGAACGCCTTTTATTAGGTTTCCAGTGTAAAATAGATATCTTCACATTTTTCTGGAACTACGAATCACATTTAATCAAAATCATACTTAACGCATTTAAATTTACATTGTCGGAGAACGGACTGCGTGACTCAAATTATGAAAAGGTATTTTGCCAAATATCTATAAATTCCATGTTTGTTTTTCGAGCAAATTGTTCCATATATATAAATTTCTTTTATTGACATGCATCATTCTTAAATGTTTCGCTTGAGCCATGCACTAAAGCGTTTCAAATATACGAAAGCCGCTCTACGAAAACATAGTATTTTTTTAGTTGGTAACAGTCCAAGAAGGAAAATAACCACGCAGACGACTACCTAATTACGGAAGTATGTTTGTTTTTGTTATTGTGCAGTTGTTAAAGGTACGTTTGAATTTGTCCACACACCTATGGAGCTGAGTGATTCAGAGTTAAAAAGTGAAATGCGTTGTGTGATAAGTTTTTACTATCGTTTGGTCAAAAAGGCTCCAGAAACAGTTGATTTAATGACAAAAAGCTTACAATAACATACGTTTGGATGAGTCAACAATATTTAGATAACACCATGATTTCAAAAAGAGTGTGTTTCGACAGAACTCGCTACCAGGCCTGGTAGGCCTGAAAGTGTTGCTAAGGAGCGTATTGTCAACACTGCTCGGGCAATATTGCAAGAAGATCGACGAATGACATGTGAAGACATAGCGGTGTCAACTAATATTTGAATAATGTCGGCATTCCGTGTTATACATGACAAATCACTGGTGCATCGTGTGTGTTCCAAATGGGTACCAAATTACCTGACAAGAGAACAATGCTTAGCCACAGTTCAGGTGTGTCGTGAGTGGAAACAAATGATTGCAAAGGGTCCAAGCTTTCCGAACACAGTAATAACTGCCGTTGAAACATGGGTCCCCTATTTTGACCCACACACGAAGCGCGCAACGAGTGCCTAGAAACACACAGGCTCGCCTCCTCAGAAAAAAAGTCCGCCAAACCAAATGAGCTGTTAAGGTTATGATGTTAATTTCATTTGATCATAAAAGTGTAGTCATTCAGCGTGCATTCCACACAAATAACTGTCAATGCTCAGTATTATATTTTAGTCTTGAAGCATCTGCGACGACACATATACATTAAGCGTCAGGAACTGGTGGACAAGTGGATCCTACACCATGATAACGCCTGCACACATATGGCTGCTTGTGTTCAACAGTTTCTTATCTTGACCCGAGCGATTTCTAATTGTTTCCAACAATAATGGAGAAGTTCCGTGGCGGAACATTCCACACAGATTCTAATTTATTCAATCTGTACAGGTATCGCAAAAGTAGCTCCCGCAAAATGCCTTCGCCTAATTCTTTAAAAGTGGACAGAACGACGGGACGTTGCATATCATCCGAGATACGAAATTTGAGAAAGATTAACAACATTTTTGGTGTACTTATATTTCTTCATTTTGTGTGATTTTATTCTTACTTTTTACTGAACGGCTGTTGTAAAGTCCTATCGAAACGTGTGTTACCATAAAAGATTTAATTCAGTTGAACGTGCTTAGGAGTACTTTACTCGGTATCCGTAACTTACTGATGTCGCTTTCGTCAAGTGTTGAAAATTTTAGAAATACTTACTTCGAACATAAACCAGTATTGCGGAAATTATCACTCTTTGCGCTCAAGGCGTCTCTAGAGTTGAAACAAAAAACGTAAAAACAAGGCATATTATGGTTATGGTATTCCAAGAATTATTCCGCGCAAGTTTTAAGCAACGGTAAAAGAATCGCCAGTGAGAAATCGCGGTGAGTAAGCTGAACTGAACGCACTGAGTTAGATTTAGTTGATTCCCGCTTCAAGAATATTCAACGGGATCGGACAGGGGCGTTGTTGCCACAAAATTTGGAGTGCACCTACGGAATCAATGAATAAATAAATAAATAAAAATGGAGAAACTACAGGATTGTAGTTTTGCTAAATCATGTACAGATTGTTGTTCAAAATGTATTCAGAGAATACGCTGTGCTTGCAAAACAAGTTTTAGGAGCTTGAAAATTTCTTTAATTGGTGTATCCATACAGCAAACCTACACTTGTGTACAAATGGAAAAGAAATGAACAAATATGATTTCGTGATTTTAGTAAAACCCTGTAAGTGTTATAAAATGTTTCATTACGGTGAAAACTGAGAAAATCGATGAGCATGGTTACTTTGAATTCCAGGATTTCATAAACAGGTGTTAAAAATGTGCTTTTCTGCAATACCGGAGGACGTTCCGTTGAACGTGCAAACTTACACACAGACGACGTCATGTAACCGTACACAAGTACAATGCACATTTTTGTATAGATACAGAGTTTCAAGTGCCCGATTACAACCGGAATTTGTATACTACGAGCAGCTAACGACCGTCAAATATATCGCTCAAAATATGAAACAATCGAGATTCGGCATCTTTAAATCCAATAATGGAAAATTAGTGTGGGCGTTTCACACTACGTTTTGCATTATTACGAAGCCCTAGAAGAAACCTTCTGTCATTATAAGTTGATGTCATCAACCGTTGCCCAATTACCGAAGACCAAACTCATATGCTTAGCAATTACATTTTTCAGCGAATTTGATTGGTTTCATAGAACGGTTTTCAAAGTTTATAGGACGCGCACTTCTTACGTTCAGATTAATTATGCCTTCCAGCAGAATATTCTTTACAAAACAAAAAGAAAGAGAGAACAAAGTCATGTATTTTTCGTAGGCAGTATTCCTAGCGTTAAAATATTCCTTTTATTTCTTTTTTTGTTTTTTACTTTAAAACAAGAACATCTACACAGTGAGCCAAGAAGAATGCAGGTTATCTTTTGGGTGTTTTCAACCTTGCATGTGATATTAGTTTGCCTCTATATTTTTTTTTCTTTTACAATAATTTGGCGGTGACAGGATGTTTATCTTAGAACCCAGTGGACTGCTTCCAATGAATTTGTGCTGTCACATTTTGTTATATATCACCATAAAGATACAAAAAGTTTCCTTTATTGAACGATATCATTAAAATCCAAATTCCAAAGTTTATATTTAATACGACAGAAAGTTAAAACACAATGACCTGAGATCTTTCGGACCTTTAAAAGAGCTCCATCCTTAGGTTTAAGAAACGAATGCACGGAACGCAAGCTGTCATAAGTACGTTAAATAAGGAAAATTATATCACGTCCTTACCACGAACAAGAACAAACCAGGTATGATATGGTAACAGCACTAAAAACTGATTCTTACATGAAAACATTGAGACATCTGAGTTTAGAGATGAAATTAGACAGCTTAGGCCTCCCCAAAAATAATAGACCTGCGGTTTTTGCGACTGACTACACAAGTTGCTGTCCTTGAAAAAAACGAATGCATTAACAAGATACTGGAAGACATTCAGACTCTTCCTCACATAAATGTTTTAAAAGATTAGGCTTCACAAGGAAGGCTTACCCATCTGGCCTCTTTTATCAGTTCGTTGAAGCCCAACTCGACTTCTTAAAAGTGCATTAACACAGTGTCTTAAACCGTTGATAATTGACCCGGTCTATTCGATTTCAGGATCAGTACATGTCCTTGAACGAATTAAATCCTTTTGCAGTGGAGGCCAACCCTTTTTCATAGCGTATCTGGACGGGATGTCATTATTTCCTAGTGTCCCGGTTAGCAAAGTGCATAATATTATCGAGTCGAGGGTTAAGCCCCCTGAAGAAGCAGATGCCACTATGAAAGCTCTTATATTGGTGCATAATATAACTTATTTAAAAGAAAAATTAGCCTGCTTAAAACCTACTGGCAATCGAATTTAGTTACACTTAATAATAAGAAAAATATAATTTAATTATCTATTCTTATGTGCAACCGTCAGGGTTTTGTATTTGGAAGTTATAGTATTTGGTTTGCACAGTACAAAAACAAACACTCAGGAAGATGTGGAATGATTAGTCTGATGCCGTTCAAAACTCGTCTGGAGTGACAAGACATTCATCCTGGGTCCGTCGGAACTTTCGTTTTGCTAGGTTTGTAGTGATAATCAAAGTTTGTTCTGCCCGTGCTGCATGACCTTGGACATATCTCTATTCTGGGTTTAAATCTTCATGCTACAGTTTTCACAGTCTATGTGTTCCTTTGTTTACTCAATCACATTATTTCTTAAGACTTTTAAAAAATGTGTAACTTATTTTTATGGGTGTATTTCGTCGTGGTTTATCTCGGAGACAGGTTTCTTCGAATGTCATTGAAAGTTTTTCGCTTCGTGTTTTAATCGGTGCAGTTCGTTGAATTGAAAGTTTCACTTAATCATAAGAAAAAATAATTTAATGAGCTATTTTTATGTACACCCGTCAGTAAGTTGTAGTTAGGAATTGCTGCATTTGGTTTGCAACTTCGGTTTGCTAGGTTTGTAAAGATAATCAAAGTTTGTTCTGCCTGTGCTGCATGACCTCGGATATATCTCTATTCGGGATTTAAATCTTCATGCTACAGTTTTCAGACTCTATATGTTCCTTTGTTTACTCAATCCCATTATTTCTTAAGACTTTTCAAATGTTTTGTAATTTATTTTTATGGGTGTATTTCGACGTAGTTGATCTCGGAGCAGGTTTCTTCGAATGTCATTGAAAGTGTTTCGATTCGTGTTTTAATCGGGGCAGTTCGTTGAACTGACATTTTGTTGGTCAGGAAACCCTGAGTCAATATTACGGCACCTTGTGTAGGAGAGCGTGGAACATCAGAAGGGGAAATGAACGACATATGGCTTCACAGAGCAATACAGAATAATAATGATCAACAAACGGAAGCAAAGTATGCAATTGTCTACTGAATAATTTAAATTAATAACAGCATAGAGTTCCCAACTACCAATTGCAATCCCGTGGTCACCCTAAGAGATTCCATATGACAACATAATTTTATATAGTAACTGGATTGTTACAGTGATAATAATACAGGTGAGAAAGCAGCATAATGGAGAATAACCGTGATGTGCTCTCCAAAAGCATGTGGAACATTCAGACTGAACCCGCTTCCACCGAAAACGCTAAAAATCCCTGAACTTTTGGAAAGAATTTTGAAAATAAAATCCTTGTGTACATTTTGATTCCCAGTCATGCATTTAGATAGCTTGTCATTACACCATGCTATCCCACTGACCTTTGTAATGGAAACATTGTGTTAATGTTCGTTCTATCTAATATGACGTCAGCGATCCAGCCTGTGGATGAAGTGAACATATCAGCAATGAAACGCATTTACTGAACAAAAATGTTTTCTGAAAGTGGTACTTAAAAAAGATGAAAAATTCCTGAATTTCGATGCGGTAAATCTCATTTTGTACGCTTGGAATGAAGGTAAAAGATTAAACCAATACGTGGCTGGAAAAACTGATTTCAGATGTAAAGAAGACGTTTCAGCCAGGGAGGAGGTAACGGCACCGGCCTTGTTGAAATAATTTTTGGTGTTCAAGGATTCCATGTTTATGGGAAGAAACCCTGGAAGGATGGCTGGGGAAAGACAAGAGTGATGAAGGTTAGTGGATTTTACAGGACGAACAACATCTCGATGCAGTGACTCAAGGGTAGCTAATATAAGTGCAGTAAAAACAAAGAGAAGACAATGGTAAAACAGCAAGGGTGAGCACTAAGGGGAATTGGAATGTGAAGACAAGATATTAGACTAAATGGGTCAACATACTGAATTCCAGTTTAATGATGCATAACTTTGTGCGACATTCGATAAACTCTCAGAAAGTTAACAGGAATCGCAAACAAAGGAGTACAACTGACTTCTTCCAGAAGAAAATCTGGTAAAAGTTTTATTATTATTTTAATTACAAACCCCTATTCAAGACGGTTTGTATTCGTACTGTGTAATTTACAGTTCACTTAAAATTTCGAATGTATATATACAGTAACACGTAGCTTGGTTTTACGGTACACAGTGCCATTTTTGGATTATCCATATTTTCCTGTTTCCCGTAAACGTATGTTTCTTTATTATCACTGACAATCGGGAGTTCGTTGTATTATCTAAAATTCGTTCAGTTACTGTAAGAAAATCGTAGATTTCACCTTTTTATTTGTAAAATTAAATAATTATACTTACCGATTTAAATAAAAAAATTCGCTCCTTATTGGACGTTGCCAATGTTGTCGCCTTTAACAGACATTAGTGTCACCGAAGGCACGTAGTTGGATTTGAGATGCGCAGTTTTGTCATTGTGTTACTAATCATCCAATTATGTGAAAGAGGAGGAAGCAAACTTTCACAGCTTCCTGTGTTGCAAGAAGTATGGTCAAAGAAGCAGGATTATAAATCTGCAGTTTTGATTTTCAAAGATCGTATTTCTGTTCTTTGATAAGAGCTGCCAGGATTGATATTCATGCAACCGTTCCCTCTCTGTGATTACAAATTGGCCGAGAGATGGCAGCACTCACTAATACTTCTTAGCGACCTTTTTCATTAGCGAGAACTCAAATGTTCTTCCGTTGTAGTGTTTTTTCGCAATTTGTGGGTGTTACTTTGCGCAAAGATCAGGAAGTGGAAGAATACTTGATGAAATTCCTAGTGACGGGTACATGTGCATTTCGTGGTGTGAAGGACAAGGACTGTTCCAATGACAATATGTTTCCAGAGTCACCAATTGACACTCACAGTTTTTTATTTGTTTTAGGTTTGGGCAATTTATGTGTTGGGAGAATTAAGTTGAAATGATTTTTCAGATATGTGTTCCCGTAAACTTTGGACACGGTTCCATGCACATTATATTCCTTTTAATAATATCATAATGCGTACAGCCATTAGTGTCGATTCACACGTGAGCTAAAAGAGGAAAACATTTATAAACATTTATTCATGCAAAATTGTCGTTTACCCTCAGCACACTGCTTTGAGGTGCTCATTTCGCATCAGAAGGCAATTTTTATCTGGAAGGAAGTCAAAGCATTATATTTTTTGTGTTAAGTTGACTGGTTCCGATTCATGAGGAAGCAAATTTTTCCTTCGGAATGAATATTTTGGAGTTGGGACTCAAACTGTGTTCCTGAATATTTTTTTAAAACGCTAGGTAAAACAATGTCGTTATAGTATCGATGCACAGCACACCTGTTGTCAACTTCCACACCGTCCGATAGATGGTAGCACGTCAACGTTCACTCCTATATCGCACGAAATGGAACAGAGTTGAAATATGACCGATACTTTATCCCTTTTGATCCCTCCGTCTAATTTGCAAAGTAATACTTGGATAACACCCGTCTTTTTTGTTAGTGTATGTTACTATGCAAACATTGTCAAACAGTAGGAAGTAAGCTTTAAATATTAAGTATAGTTTCATCAAAGTTTTTAATATATTTCCTATTAATTAATACACATTCTTAACTTTGAAAAATCTGATTGAATTTGTTTGTTTGATAAACTGCCCACGTTTCTTGATGAACTGAAATGGAATATTTTTATGACTGTGAAACTGCGAAAGAAACTAGAGAATAAAATGGTGTTTCCATATGCCTCCGATGTCGAGTTGGAGGAAGAATGGCCCGCTCTATAGAAACGGTTAGGGTGTTCATTTCAACCACTTTACTTTCAATAAATCGTCTCTGATTTATGCGAGTTGAGCATTAATCAGTCTACGACACACATCGTTACTCTCACAATATAGAACACTTATGGTTTTATAGGTGAATGATAGTCTGATATAGCTGGATTTCTTAGGCCATTTGATTCTTTAGGGATTAGTGCTACAATGCCCGCCGAGTACTACCTTGTACCACAATATGCGGTACAAGGTTCTGGAGGGTGTATGCGCTTGACTAATGCAGCCATCGTTGAATTATTTTATTTCTGTTATGTTTATAACGACATATGGTCGCACTGCGTATGTCAAAATGCAATTTTTTACTACAAAAGACAAGATACTTTCTAACCCCCTAAGGTGGAACAAATCCGAAAATCATTTAGAGAAAATTAGAAATGTAATGGTAAGTTTCCTCTGAAAAACGTGAATATAAAATAAAATGAAGACAATGCAAATCATCTTTCTTACATTCGGAAAACGTGTGAATATTAGCAATTTTTAAAATTGCATATAAATACAAAACGTAACATATCTAAGTACTTAGACTTACGGACAATGAAATTTGCGCCTCACGAAGGAAACATCAGATTGAACTGAAATTGTATGCACGCAATAGTACAGTTGAATGATACACATGATGGCAAAAACATAGCTGCAGGACAATTACAGATGGATCTGTGGCACGCAGTCCTGTCATTTTCAATAGCGAGTCGCACCGCCTCGTGCGGCGATACATGCTGCAATACGGTCCGGCGAGGAGACGAACATACGCCTGATGTTGTCCTGCGACAGACCAGCCCAGACGTATTGGACGGTGTTCTCCAAATCCCGGATAGTGCGGGATTTGGAGAACATCGTCCAACACGTGTAGGTCAGTCACCTGATCCCTCAAATGCTCGATAGGGTACATGTCCGGGGAGCGGGCAGGCCATGGAAGTGTCAGGATACGACGTAGGCATTCCTGGGTAACAAGAGCGGGCATGATCTGGCTGCTATAGCGCATCTGGAATCCCGGACAGTAATGCGAGCACATGGGGATTTAGGATCTCATTAACATACCGCTGGCCCATCAATGATCTGCATACCACTACAAAAGAGCGAGCAGGCCATGGAAGTGTCAGGATATGACGTACGCATTCCTGGGTAACAAAAGCGGGCATGATCCTACTGCTATGGCGCATCTGGATTCCCGGACAGTATTGCGATCACATGGGGACGTAGGATCTCATCCACATAACGCTGGCCCATCAATGATCTGCATACCACTACTATAGAGCGAGCAGGCCATAGAAGTGTCAGGATATGACGTACGCATTCCTGGGTAACAAAAGCGGGCATGATCCTGCTGCTATGGCGCATCTGGAATCCTGGACAGTAATGCGAGCACATGGGGACGTAGGATCTCATCCACATACCGCTGGCTCATCAATAATCCGCATGCCACTAATATCGCTGATCGGCTATCATAGGCAATAGATCCCCAGACCATAATGCCTACAGTGCGAGAGGTGAGGTGCTCGATAACGAGGTTGGGATTGTGCAGTTGACTCGGTGATCTCCTCGACAAAACTTTCCCTGTTCTTTGATTCAGCTTTTCCGGAGCGAATTAAACATAAATATTCAAATATGATATGACATCTTCAAGAGTATTGTTGTTCAAGGGATTTTTTAGTCGTGTCCACACGCTTGATAGAAATAACGTTGATGTTATGCCGTTGAAAGGTTTGATGAAACAAAAAATAAAATAATACTGAATAAAATCTATTTTTCATAATTTTATAATTATAACAACGATGGTAGTAAACAATGTATGCAAACCCATCCCTCTGTTAACCCTCCGATCGGTTTTTACCACTTAGATTTCTAAGTCATCATTTTCTATTACTCTTTGAATCTTGAGATTCATTTTGACCCGGGCACTATGAGCCGTTTTTTCATATCGTTTTACTGTGGAATTACGAATAATAATTGATGAGAGATAAAGGTGCCATTCTTGAGGAATCTTCGGATATCTCATAGTTAGGTCATTTGCCGTTACGTTTGTCCTGCGGATGTTCACTTTTTACGAAGGACTTTCAGTATGAAAGATTAGCCAATTACTTGAGGAAAGTGTGAAATCAAGTTTTACCACCCATTTCAAAGAACAGATATCAAATCTAACAGCGTATATTTCGTAATTGTGTAGAATTTTTTTAAAATATTACCATTTATATCTTACTCTTTCAGAGTAAATAGTCAGTGCAATATAACATTTCATATTCACATATTAAATTTTAGCAGGTTATTCGTTTTCAGTTTAAAAGTATTTCTTTTCTCTTTTATTAACAAGTTAATAAGTTATGCAAATAAGGGAATGAGCTGGTAATATCTTAAAAACACAGAAATGAGCATATGCTATTGGTATCAAACTATTAATGAAGTATGAGAAATTTATTATAGGAGAAAACATCAAAAATATACGAAAGGAATCACGTAATGAGAACTATATGTAAATTTCCAGCTTTGTAGAACAAATCATGCTATTCTGCTTGAAAAGTATAAAACAAGAAGCATAAGTTATACTGAAAAATTGCCTCACAAACTGAGGGGCGAATATTTCACAAAAAATGCGGTGTTACGTCTTTAAGAGACTCAATGTGGGATTCTGTTCACAGGCAATTAAAAAAAGAAAAAGAAAGAGATTCGGTGCTTGTCATTTCGGAAAAAAATAAAAGTACAAAAACATCTTGAAATGCCTAACAGGATTATCTGTTTTACTTTAACAAAGGTTATGTTTAAATTGTTTTATGTTACTTGCAGTAAAGATTTGTTTCTCACTATTTAAAAAAACAACTTAACATGTTGTTAAAGTAATCTTAATATATTGTTTTGGTACGGGAAGTTACTATAACTTTTTTGAATCCCAAATCTGAAGTAAAGACAAGCACAGTACATTTCATTTAAATTAGACACTTCGGTGCAAAACCACTTTCTCACAATTAAGCATGTGTCCCAGTTTCACGAAGTTTTAAATTAAAGACCTAAAGCATACGTACACCTTTTTTGTGGACTAAGCATTAGAAATAGTTTAAAACTACCATTTGCTGAAAAAAAGTACACATGAAAATATGCATTTAAATGAATTTTAGAACAAGTATTAAAAATTTAATTTGTGTTAAACATAATCCTAATATAAATGTCCATACATATCTGTTACATAAGCATGTGGTCCCTAACAGTTCATATTTTGGAGAAATTTATCTAAGGTACCTTGATATAACTTACTGCAAATGAACAAAATCAGCTAGATATAACTGTGAATGAACAAATATAACTGTGAATGAACAAAATCAGCTCAGATATGAATTGCAGGTAAATGAACAAAATTAGCTCAAAAATCTAGTGCAAGTGAATAAACAAAACAACTCAGATATCCACCGCAGGCAGAGGACTAATTCCATTTATTCCTTGCATTAAGTATCCTCGTAATTCAGCAAATAATTTCCTTGATTCCTTGTTATTCACAATTTCGTGTTGAGCTGTATCATCATCCCCACTTTTCTGGTCTTCTGCTAACTCTAGGTGTAATACTGCATTTTGTTCAAAAACTGTGTTTACAGTATTACCATTTTCATTATCATAGTGAACATTATTGTCTATGAATGAAAATCCTTTGTAAATCCTGACGTGTTGCAGGTCCAAAATTATTTCATTTCCTATTTTGGCCGTATCGGGAAACTTCTTTGCTAAAAATTTAAAATTTGAAGTGTGAAAAATAGTTGTGAATCGGTTTTCTTCTTACATATCACACGATGTTGCCGACAAATTGCGCTGCTTGCAAATGGTAACCTGGGCATTAATTTCTTGGCTGTTAAAGACGATTTCTGGAATGTTTTTTAATTGCTTGAGAAATGTAATGAATCAACGTTCTGCGATACAAAGTCGTCAATTTTTTTTATGATGCCCAGATCCAGCGACTGTACTAAGGATGTGGTGTTAACTGGACGAAATTCTAGTTGAATATTTTTCAAATGGTCCAAATGAGGGTGTGCTGCACAGTTGCCGAGAAGCAACTGAATTTTCTTGACATCTGTTGCAATAAAACCATATTCCAACTCTTTAGACTTTTCTCAAGAAAATATCATAATTCAGTAGTGCAATATCGTTGGCATAATACAGAACTCTCATACTGTGCATTTAAAGAATCCTGGCTTCGCGCTTTACGAAACAAATAAAAACTTCTGTTTTTCACTTTCTGACATGTATGACCAACACAACACAATTACGCAATAAAGTGGCTTTTTTCGAACCTGACGGTGTTGCATGTTTGTAACTAAGGTAACCGTCCGGGGTGACACGGTAAAGTAGACCTCTTTCATCGATATTTCTGACGTCATCTGCACGAAATATCTGTTGTAACTTGAACAGTTTAGGGAATTTCCATAATTCAGCGATCGCAATACCAGAAATGCGATTCTCGAGGAGTGCTTACTTAAATTTAATTCCATGATTGGTTTTTTATCAAGATCGCCATTCTGTTGCTTTTAAACTCATGTGGCCCAACTTTTTATTTAAATCATCTGTTTCAGAATTTTACATTGAACCACGGATAACACTTGAGTCGCAAGAGCCAACCATTGATTGAAATAATCCTCAGAATCTGGATCCATGCCTCGTCGCTCTAGTTTTCGGATTTCCCTCTTGGCGCAACGACCATTCCTCGGCTTTATACTGGGCCGAGAAAGGCAATTTTGTCCCCTAACTTTATATCTTTCCGTGGAATCTTGGAAAGACTGATGGAAAAGGAAAGGAAACACAAAGCACTTTTGGTTATTCTTCTAACCAAGATATCATGTTCGCACATGCGCCACACCCTAGTTTATAACCGAAACCCAGTATCTAGGTAGCAGCAGAAGCAAAATTGTAATGCTGTCAAAACGCAAGTGCTTCGTTACTGTGAGTTTCGGCACTGACTGACTCAAGCAATGGTCTCAATACCACTCTGTACTCGTGTGAAATCCATAACTGTGTCGGGATAAACCTGTGTGATTGCTCACCGAAGCGAATCAGATTTAGTTTATATTCTCGATTTGTTTCTGTTCTCCAAGAATTATCGCAAATAAAGGGCTGCCAATTAACCCATGTCCCTATTAAACGGAATCATCTGCCTTACTTGAAGGGCAAAATTCACCACACGAACTGGCCCATATCATACAGATATTAATCGGGCGTATAGTCAGTAGAATGTTTGAAAGAATATTATTTTCTTGCTGTGACGAAACTGAAGTCTTCCTGTCTCCCAAAAAGCTAAGTGGTCGTAAGATCGTAAATTCTGTGCATAAGGAACTTTGAAATACAATATTTTTTGTCTTAATATGTGAAGACCAAGCCAAAAGTAGTTTCATAATGATGAATCAACACCTTGACGAAACAGCACTTCTTCTTACATACTTGTTTAAGACCTAGCAACCCTACATTGGTTTAACCGCAAAATATTGGTGAAAAGTCGAAAACAGCGTAAAATTCAATTACAATTTGAAAAGCTTTGGGCCATGAAATTTCTACAAATTGCTGCTTTGCGCAAGTGCTGGTCGATATGTCTCATGTACTTTCCTATGAAAGTGTTGTCGAAAGGGACAGATTTCTTGTGCTTCTGGCGAACCATATTAATTTAGAAGATATAACCTATCTGAACATAGCCTAACTGAACGCTGTTCTTTTGACCAATCAGGAAAACACTTTTATGTTTGTTCCGAGTCCAGCATTTATTATGGAACAGAATTCGCTTGGATTAAATTCTACCGAAATTTAATTTAATTTTTGGTGAAGTAGGGTGATATATTCTGCTAAAATACCGTATTTGATCATTCTTTGCACGGAAATAGTTTAGCACCAAGGACATTCCATCAAATTTGATAAACCGCAGTTACAACTGATATGTAAATATTTTTTGTACATTTTTGCAAAATAATGATTTATTTCTTAACACAGATTTCAAATGTTTTGTAAAACTCATGTTATATACTTTCGACTTCATGAACCCTGTTAAAAAAGAAACAGCTGTATCTTAAGATGCCTAAGCTACATTTCTGTCCGATTATAACGGTAATGCAAAGCAAATGGGACAAAATTATTCAGCTTCGAACTAAGATCTCGCGGTTAGGTTCTGCAAAGTCAGGTAGTATCATTTTACCGAAAAACGCAAACATAAAAAATTTCATCATTTTGGTGGCTATTAACAAAAGCAAAGGGATTGGAGATGTAATCTAGTAAAGTTCTCCCTTTTAGGTTCTCGAAAATCAGGTAGTACTGTTTCATCGAGAAATTAAAATTTTTACCATTTTGATGATTATTACCAAAATAATTGCGCTGGATATTGTTTTTGATTATGAGTTTAACGACCACCGTGAGCAATTCAATAGGCTATAAGCAGTCGCCCGTCCCTAATTTAGGGTATCTGCTTTCAGGCATGGGAGAGCATCAGATCCGTAAAAGAAACAGATCATCATGCCTCACCGGGATTCGAACCCTGACTCATCTCGGACAGATGGTCGCTAGCCATCGCTTAGACTACTGCTCCACCGTTGCGTCACTGGAAAATTTGTTATATAAAAAAGAAATAGAAAGGAAGCTCTGTTTTGTGATGTCAAGAATATGTCGAAAACGATCCAAAATGTTGCCGGTCGGCATTGAATGACATATAAAATGTTATCAGGAAATTCTAAAATATAGAAGAGATATTGAAAGTCAAGCAAAACCACAATGAATAATGATCGTGCCCAACTTAAGTCCAATAACCCAGTACACCGTCTTAGCACGAGACATATAAACATTTAACGAGCTTTAAAACAGTATAAATTTTTAATGTAACTTTAATATTAATTGTTTCTAAAGCTCATTAAAATTTTATCCGTCCCGTGATACGACGATATACGTTGTAACTTTAAATGTAACAGGAACTTTGGGAAAATCAGAACAGAAAATTTACTTAGTAATCTTAGACTCATGCTTACGATCTAATGATGCAAACGGTAGCAGGAGTTGTATTAGTGCAGGTACGACAAGCTATTTATTTTGGGATCCGACGGGCAGTTTACTTAACAGAAGAAAACGGAGAAACTACTAGCTTTACAATGTTGAACTTAGAAATCATTTATTTTCGGTAACCAAAAGTAGATCAAAAATAAGTTACGTGATAATTTTGAAAAACATTTTGTCCCAGAACAAACAAAATACTAAGTCGAGTGCATTCTTCGGCTCCAAACTAAAAGCATTGATTTGAAGAGACGTACTAAAATTCCGAACCAGTTATTTCGGGTTGTGAAGGTAGCTTTTTCTCTAAATAGATACCATGGCGTCGAACCAAACCAATCTCGCTTCATATTCTTTTTCTAATTTTTCACGAACGCGGTTTCGTAGACATATGATAGGAGCTGGGAAAAAGTGGTTTCAGGAACATTGAACTGCTTTCAGTGGTTTCTTCCGCTTGATATCATCATCATCATTATCATCATCATCGTCATTGTCAACCATTATCAATTCACTGTTGGACGAAGTTCTCCCCAAGTTTCTTCCACAACGGCCTGCCTTGTGCCAGTCTCCTCCATGTTACTCCCACATACTTTCGAATTTCATCCACCCATCTCCCATGTGGCCATCTTCTGGGACTTTTCCTGTCCCTTGGAATCCAATCTAAAATTTCGGCTCTCCATCGATGGTTTGTCCTTCTAGCAGTATGTCCAGCCCATTGCCATTTCAGGGATTTAACTCTGATCATGATGTCTTCCACCCCTGTCATTTTTCGAATCCACGAGTTCCTCGTCTTATCTCTCTTGGTTACACCAGGCATGCAACTCTCCATGCTGCTTTCAGTTGTCTGCAGCCTTTCTATGTCTCTTTTAGCTAAGGTCCACGTCTCTGCACCATACGTAAGCACTGGAAGGATGCATTGATCAAACACTTTTCTTTTAAGACATAATGGCAAATTGCTCTTGAAAATTATGCTGTTTCTTCCAAAAGCTCTGCAGGCAAGTTTTATACGTGAATTAATTTCTTCATCAATGTGACCCTCACTTGATATCTGCTATCTAAGATAAACGTACGTATATGTTATCTCCAGCTTTTTTCCATCAATCGATAAATCTTCATTTCTTGTAAAATCATTGTACTTTTGTCTTCTGAAAGTTCATTTTAAATCCCACTTCTTTACTCTTGTCAGCAAGTTCCTGGATCGTACTCAGCAGCTCTGATGGGGTAGTTGCAAAAATGACTATGTCATCAGCAAAACGAAGGTGGGTTAGATAATCTCCATTAATCTTTATCCCTTTGTTTACCCAGCGCAGTGATTGAAAGACATTTTCCAATTTGGCATTTAAGACCTTGGGAGATATGGTGTCAACTTGTCTCCTTAATTTCCAATTTTTATGTGTGTTGTATTTTCAAACAGCCTAATCTTTGCACTTGCATTTTCATAGATGTTATTAATAATATTAATGATGCATCTTTAATACCGCAGGATTTCAAAGCCATTGTAACTGCTGATGGTTTCACCGAATCAAAGGACTTTTCATAATCGATAAAAGCCATGCACAATGGAATTTCATATTCCCTCGCTCTTTCAATTAGTTCTCTGGGTACGTGGATATAATCTATAGTGCTGTAGCAACTCCTGAATCCAGCTTGTTCTCTCGGTTGAGCCATGTTCAGTGTTACCTTTAAGCGGTGTGAAAGAACTTTAGTGAAGATTTTATAAACCACTGATAGGAAGCTATATAGGTCTGCAGTTCCTGATATCCTCAATGTCACCTTTTTTATGTAGCAGAATCATTGTAGCGATGTTCCAATCCTCAGGAATTTTCCCTTCATTAAGGCATCGAGTGAAAATTTGGGCGAGTACAGTTTCAATTTCTCCACTTGTTTCTTGTATAATGTCTACAGTAATTCCATCTTCTCCTGGAGCTTTTCCCGGTTTATGTTCTTGATTGCATGTGCAACTTCTGCTGGGAGTACTGGAAGAACTCTGGTATTGGTACCTTTTTATGATGTCTGGAGTACACGTATCATCCCTTTCATATTATTTGGAGTAGAAATCTTTCACTCTTGTCAAAATTTCTCTTCTATTTCTTGTTAAACAATCATCTTCTTTTCTCAGTGTCATAACCTGTTTTCTTCCCTTACTGAGATGTCCCTTTTGCTATCTTTAGGCTTTGGTTGTTTTCAATTGCTTTCGTCACTAGTTCACAGTTGAATTTCCTTACGTCTTCAGTGATCCTTTTTCGTACGGTCTTGCATAGCTCTATATTTTCCACTTTGGAAGTCACATCTTCTTTAGTTGTCCTTATCTCTCTTCTTTTTTGCATCAACATTTTGGTTTTTCCTGATAATTTGTTCACATGCAACTTGTTCTTAAACCCAGCTAATTTTGTTGCTGTTTCCATAAGAGGTTTGGTTACTTTTCTGCTAATTTCAGAAATATCCACTTCTTTCGATGTTAGGCCTTCTAAAGCAGAAATCAGTTCTTGAGTTCCAACTTGAAGGTATAAAGGTGTTTTTTAAGGTTGGTTATGTCAATACATTTTGTTTGTCTTGAGAGCTTGCCACGTTCGAGTTTAGTGTCGTGGTGCATCTTACATCTCACCAATCTATGGTCACTACCTTTGTTGAACTTGTTTAGCACACTGTAGTCTTCTATGACGAATTTTTTGTTGCACATAATAAAATCAATTTCACTCGTCGTCCCATTTGGATGTCTCCATGTCCATTTCCTGTGTGTTTTTTTCTTGAAAAATGAGTTCATGATGAAAACTCTTCAACCCCTGCAAACTCTACGAGCGTATTTCCACGCTGGTTTCTGTTGCCGTGACCGAATTTACCTACTGAAGTTTCATTCTGTTGCCGTTGCCCTATTTTTGCATTAAAATCTCCCATAATTATTGTTACGTGCTGCTTGCCTTTTTTTATTTAAATGACGAATTTCCTCATAAAATTCTTCAATTTCTTCTTCAGGATGACTTGTGGTGGGTGCATAAGTTTGAATAATCTGAGCCTGGTATCTTCTCGAGAGTTGGATAACGAGTCGTGCAGCTCTGTCAGAGGAACTTTCAACTTCTACAACTTTATCGTTCAGTTTCTTGTTTATTATAAATCCAACACCACTAGTTCTGCCAGTATCTGTCCCACGACAGTAGAAGAGATGTCTACTTTTCAGTTTAATGAGATCTTCTCCTTTCTCCTTACCTCACTTAGCCCGACGATATCCCACTTGATCCTTTGTAGTTCCTCTTCCAATTCAAAAAGCCTTGAATCAGAAGATAGGGAGCGTCCATTATACGTAGCCAAGGTCAGCATCAGATGGCAGCCTAGTCCGGTTGTCCGGTGATTCGTAGCACTCTCTGCCTTCATGTCGCACTGGCCGCTGCCTTGGCCAGGTACATTCCAGCTGCCGGAGACTGAGGGCCAAAATTTAGGTTGTGGAGTCATTTTGGAGGGGTTTGGCCATAACTCACCACGCTGGCCAAGCGGGTTGGTGAGTGTGGGATAGCATTTCCTCTAATCGCGATGGTATAGCTATACCGCTATAGGCGGTCGTCAGAGCCCCTTTAGTGGGAACATGACGCACCACGAGAAGGCGCTGTTGACATTTGTCAAGGAGAGGCTGTGACGTTACGCATCACCTGACCTTACATATATATCTAGAGCGATATCAGCGATGTCAAGAGGGATATCATATCTCTTTTAAAATTGTGCTGTGATTTTGGTTTATTGTTTCGCAAAATAATACCCTACGACGAGGCAACCAAGTAATCGTAACAGCGTTATGTTACAACGTTCACTACCACAGTTAGCGACTGGTAAGTGTATAGCAGAGAACTAGTTTATCACTTCATGGTAGATGATGCCCAGTGTGCCGAAAGATAGCTAGGTTGTGAAGGAGTCATCGTGGAGGCAGATGAAGAAAAGTTGGCAAGCAAAACAACTGAAGTTTTCCTTTTAAGGGCATCTCCGCCGTTGGTAGCTTTGAACAAATAGCAAGCTATTCAGGGTGGAGATATGCCTTGAGATAGACTGTTCTGGATAAACATTGCTGCCCGTCATCGAGAAAAATCTGGAAGTTCAGTCATGACAGAACAGTGGGCGGTCTACTGTAATATCCGAAGTATAGGAATGGACGTTTATTTGTAAATCGCTCCCCAAATTTCATTTATTCATGTAAAATGTCTCACCCTTCAGATGAGGAGCATAATTTTTATCCCATCAAACGCAAACAAGTAGAAGGAAATCAAAACATTGAATAATAATTTGGCGAACAACATTTTGGAATATTTTTTTCCTACAGATTTGTCGCCCTTCTTCAGAACACTGCTTTGAGGTTTTAATTGGCATCATCACACTGTTCTTCACCGCCGTTTAATCCTTTTTTCATAAATTCCCGTAACCAATTTATTATTCAGCCAGAGAGACAGACACCTTTCCTTTTTTGAAGAAAGAAATACCTTCCGTTTTTAAATGCAACAAAGATGTTACTTCCTTTAATGAAAAAATGTTAAATACTTCCATTGCACCTAGACACATTGCCATCTCTGAAATATCCACAATCATATAGATTAAGATGATACAACGTACTTGTCACAAATGTTTATTTTTTCAAGCCGACAATGGTTTTGCTGGGTATTGACCTAGCTTCGTCAGGACGAATGGCACGTAAATATTCAAAATGTATATGATATCATAAATGGTGTTTACAGTCACGTGTTTTGGTTAGATGCTTCCACGCGTTTGATAGAAATGGCGTGGATGCCATGTCATTAACAAGTTGCGAAGACTTCTGATATATATGGAAAGCTTCCAAACTATCAAGTTTGGAAGTTGAATCTGGCTTGTCAATACGTTTTGCTTCTTCAAAAGAAATCTGTTGTCCTTTTCGTAACAGTGTTTATAGCCATCGATGACTTCTTTATAGAACCACAGATTTCTTTTTGAAGAAGCAAAATTTATTGACAAGCCAGATTAAACCTCCAAACTTGATAGTTAGGAAGCTTTCGATATATATCAGAAGTCTTCGCAACTTGTTAATGACATGGTATCCACGCCATTTCTATCAAACGCGTAGAAGCATGTGACCAAAACACGTGACTGTAAACATCATTTATGATGTCATATACAATTTGAATATTTACGTGCCATTCGTCCTGATGAAGCTAAACCCTGGTCGGTTTGAGAAATAAAAAAATAAACATTTGTGGCAACTACGTTGTATTATCTTAATCTATATATAATCGTCACAAGACTGTAGTCGTTGAGATAAAGAATTCACAGTCATGTTCATGTTTCGAATATTATGTCCAGGTGGTGACGACCATTTCGACATCTACACTCGGACATTCTGCGACGGAAATCTTCCATGGCACGCAACAACATTGGAATAGAAATGATTGTGACTCCTGTACGGATATTGTATTTCACCTCAGCAGTGGTGCGTGGGCTCATTGTATACATCTTAGTTTTAAAGACCTGTCAGTTTGTGACTACCTCTACAGAAAGTAGTCACAAACTGACAAGTCTGGTGACCTGGGGTGCCACGAAATGTCACCATTATGGGATATGATGCTGTTTCTGAAAAGTTGGTGTACTGCTACTATTGAAATTCTCGCACAGTGAGACGTAACGCTGTCTTGTTGAAACTAAAATGGCTCATCTGAATGAAAGCGTGAAAGTAGCGGAAAGACGATAGTCTATATCATGTCGGAATACCTGTGAGATGTTACAGTAGTTGCTTATCTTTGCTTATCCTCGAAAAAGTAAGGGCTGATTTTCCCCATTGAATAGACTGCACACCACACTGTAACTCGCTGACTGTGTAACGGCCGTTGACGGGGATTATCTACAGTAGCGTAAGTAGTGTTTATTCACAAAACCACTTAGATAAAAGTAGCCTCGTCACTCATTCACAATATACGCCAGAAAACTTCATTGCCTTGCATTTTAGCCAAAAGCTCAATTAACAGAGCCATTCGGAGTTCGTAATCATTGTCATTTAACTGCTGCACAACCTGTTGATTTCAGATTCTATGGACACTACGATTTGAGATCACCAATGCTGAAAGAATTCGTCTCACAGAACGTTTTGGACTTTGTGATACGACATTCTGCACTTCCTGTACTCTTCCTCGTGTTCGATTACTCCCACGTCTACCTGTAGGTATTTCCTTTAATGTACTTAATTTAGCTTCAAAAGTCTTCAACCATAATCTGATAAAATGTTCTGATGGAATAGGATCATGCCTCTAGAGATTGAAATGACGCCTTTATTTTCGTCTAACTGCGGCAACACAGTCACCATTTTGGTAAAATGCTTTAACAGCTATAGCACGTTGAGCTCCACTTCACCGATTGATATCTCTGCAAATAGCGTCGTTTGGTGGAACGAATGACGATCCATAAGTGTTGCCAACATTATTAGGAAAACTTTCGCGGAGAATTAAAGAACGCCCGTTTTTTGCCACACCCTGTATTTGCTTTGAAGAAAAGGTTGTGCTACCTAATGATTCGAAACCTGTTGATCCATCGATATATGTAATTAAATACATTGATTACTTATCAGAGAATAAATGTCTGATAATGCGAATCAGCATATTAAAACAGTGTTTCTAAGAACGATGGCAATTCCGCAGAAAAAATGTTTCAGTGATTTTACAAATTATTTTTGATCATTCTGTTAGGGTGCGTTTGAGTGAATGACAAATGCTTTCCACATCACGACAGTAACAAAAGTAATAATCTCGCAAGTGTATTGGGACAGAGATCATCGTTCTCTCAAACTCGTTTCTTTGGACACCTAATTGCCTAGAACAAAGACGTTCGGAATATCCGCTTGAGCTTAGGAAAAATCTCACACATTCAAACCACAAAATGCATGTATATCCGTGCCTGCCGGTTTCGTCAAAATACCTTATCTAATTAAACATCTCACAGCAAAATGTGATTTTTCAGACTAAGAAAAAAGTCTCAAACAACATAAGGGTTCCTCTTATGAATTACAGGCACTAAACACAAACCAAAGCTAATAAGTAGAAGTTAGTGCATACGAGGTACCACCTATGGCTGGGTATGCAATCTCTATATCTCGCAGAAGTGGAAAGGAAAAGGGTCAATATTGTTAGTATAGCCCGCAGATCTCTGGGTATAATGCACGAATTTTATCTCATCGTTGATGAGTAAGAAATTTTGAAGGAGTATATCATGTAACTAAGTGTTTTTTACTAAAAATATATTCTAAAGTAGAGTCTTTGAAAGGGATAACACTTTGGTAGGAATAAGGGCCTGTAAATCTGGGTTATACAAAATGTTCAACATACATTTTACGCGAGATTGTGAAACCAAAAAGTTCAGTTTCGTGTATACCATACGCTAATGAGAATTTTTCCTCCTATATTTGTTTGCGCATGGTCAATTCAATGGAAGAATTTACAATTTCTTATGCCTATTGAGTAAGACTGCTTCCGTTCAAATATAACTATGCAAAACCTGTTTTTCACCTACTTCAACTAAATGTTTCTTGAGAATAGGTACTGCACGCTGACATTAAAGAAATTAATTCAAATATTTGCGCTTCCCGTAAAAACCGCCCTTTTTATGATAAAAACCTATACATCATGCCCCTGCGACCATTCTTGTCGCATTAATTGTGCAATTAGAAGTGAAACCTTTCACAATGGGGCCAGTAAATACTAAAAAATAATAGAATTAATGGTCTCAATATATTTTTCTTTTAAAGTAAATTAATGATCAAGCAGAAACAACGGTTTCACATGTGGAAATTGTCTAAATATATGAACTTGAGCAATTCTGTGGCACTCTGGTCACAGTGCCTAGAAGAGGTGGTGTTTCGTGCTTGGCGAAAAATTTGCTGCTGCAATGATGAGCGTGTTAGAGAGCGCTGCCATCGGATATCACATTGCTGTCCAAGACGGAGGAACAACGCATTAAATACGTTATTTCCCATTAGATGTGCGATAAGTACACTCTTGCACAAAGTAGTCAGTGCGCAGTATTTAAATTCAAAATGAATATAAAAAATTATCCTAAAATTTAAATTTTGCTCTAATAAGAATCCCATCTAGGGTCGTATGCAAACGCTTGAAGAAGCAGTACGTTACTTAATCAAGTGATATGATTCAAGTTATACCATGTAACCCAAGTCAATTGTAGGAACTTCCTGATTGTGAAAACAGCACACCTAGCATTATCATATTGTTGGATACCAGGTTGGACGCGGTATTCAAATGTTTGTTGATATTCTGAATACATCGCTTAAAGCGTCTTTTAATGACATGTTTAAAATTGTTTCGCATAATAAAAACAGTATGGATGGAACTGCAAATAAAAACAACAACGTAACAGTAGATGACAAAACGGAGATCTTTTTCCATGCTTCGAACATAGGAAATCCTACTGGAGCAGTAGATAAATTCTAGGATGCGATCACAAGAAAATTTGGATGTAATTAAAAAATATTAGAGTGGGTTCTAAATGCTGCGGTATAAATTTGAAAATATTCCATAAGATTGTCCGAACAGCAACATAGTTCTTTAAAGCAAATCTTGCTCAGAACCCAAATTGTCTAGAATGTGGAATGGTTTTTTTTTGCCAGACCCTGACATCGGAGTAGGGAGGCAACTAAGTTCATTAAGTTCATTTTAAGATGCAGCTAAAACCGTAACGAAACGCGGTCCATAAAGAACCTGTGTCATCAGAACTTAACCTTGGCTGACAGTGGGCAGCACGTCGCCGCTCACTACATCAAGCAGAGACGACCAGGAAGGAATGTAAAACCAATCCGCGAACATCTCGGCGCGAGGGATCCCTGCGATTTCTGATTGAAGGTGTTTTTCTGATGAAAATCTGACTCAGCGTTTTCAGCGAATGTATTATCTCAAAAAAACAGGCGTGAAATTGAAATTTATTGGATTTTAGTGGTGAAATGTCTTTAAACTTAAACTTTTAACTGGTGGTGCAACAGCTGCATGCGAACATCGATGGAATAAAAAAATTTATCCGCATGTACATAGTGTTTTTAACATTTAGAGTGTTGGAACCAATGTGCAATAATATGTGTACAATGTTGTACATGAATGAAATAATAAAGACAGATTTTTCACCTACCGATGGAGTTATAGTTGGAAGTATCGCGACGTGGTTAGGATACATCAGTGTGTCCACAAAGAAAATTAACTGACACACCAACAAAGTTGTTCATATCAACTATGGACTATAAGATACGTAATGGTATTTAGGTCCATAAGTGAAGATATTTTTTGTAACTATAAAAAAAGAAATGGACAACAAGTAGTCGAAAATGGTTCAGTTAAGAAACCTAAAAGTATGAATATACAAACTCCCTTACAACACATGCAAACCCGCTCACTGGTAAAAACCGCGTAGGGAAAGAAACAAGACATGCAAAAACGGCGTAAAGTAAAAAGCATATAAATCTCAACCAACTGATTTTTACAGCACAGCACATCAGGAAGAGTTCACTTTGAGGCATAGAAAAACAGCATGTCCCTAAAAACTTATATTAATGCACAAATCTTTTCAATTGTAAAACAAGATAATATATTTAGAACGTGCAGGTGACTTCTGTTTTGAAGAAAATAAAGAAATCATCGTTCTGCACTCCCCATAAAGGGATATGATCGTCATATGGACCGACTCGGATCTAATTTTCGATGAAGCAATTCCGCATGCATGATCTTTAGCGAAAATGCATCACTGAGTTTAGTGTCATGACTCTTCTTTCCTAGTTGCAAACACATACGTAATTTTTATTTGCCAAGCCTACTTAAAGGCAAATTAATGCAATTTGACAAAATGTTTCACGGAAAAACACAGATATAAATAATTGACGTAGAATTTTTTTACGAATAAAATACTAAAATTTATATAAGGTAACCATACTCTCAAAATTATCGTTTCAAGTAGATATACGTGGAAATTAATATGAGCAAATGTATTCTTCACGTACTAAACTACTTGGCTAAACATTTCCGAAAAATGGGAAAGACATTTTCTAAAGTATGCAATATAATAGCACATGGTAAAAAAATTATCTTTAAATTGCATTTTAAAGACTTTTACCGTAAAACTTACCTCCAAAAACGACGAGGCCATTACCACTGCGGCAGTATCAACAAAACGCCCCGGCGACGACGCAAAGCATGGATCCGCTGAAACGAAGTACATCGTGTGGCTCGCTCCCGGGCCAGTCCACTGGACGCAACGCTACAGCAGAAATAAGGTACCTTCTTGTCAGGAGAAAGTTACATTTTGTAATGCTACGTCACAGAAGATAGTTCATTTTGCTCTCAGATTTTCCAAACAGATACTGAGAACTACGTCGTTCTTTCGCATATATATTCCCTGATATGAAACAGAAATTATACAGATACCTTTCATGCTTCTAGAAAGACGTTGAAGTAGATGTTCATAAATTACTTTATCCAATATTGTTGAATAAATTTTCAAATCAGACAACTTTTCCCATGTTTCTGGTATTACATCGCGGGATACACGTCACCAGTTAGTCTGACATCCCAAGTTTTTGAGATAGCATCGTTTTTCACATTCCACCTGTTAGTCTGACACCCCAGGTTTTTGAGATAGCATCCTTGTTCACATTCCACCAGTTAGTCAGACACACCAGGTTTTTGAGATAGCATCCTTGTTCACATTCCACCAGTTAGTCAGACACCCCAGGTTTTTGAGGTAGCATTCCTGTTCACAATCCACCAGTAAGTCAGACTTCCGAAGTTTAAAGTATGTTATGTGACGGATACATACAATACGATGTACTCTATTGCCAAGACATGCTATTGAAATTTCAACTCTGTTTCAATTCCAAGAAACGTTTCTAATTTTAAAACAATCTGAAAACTCTACTAAGCTGCATATTTTGAAAAATATTGCTCGGAAACATGAAATAACGATATTATTTGTTAAATTCAGTTTATCGTACACCTGATTAGGGAAAAAATAATATTTCGCATTGCAATAGAAGAAAGATCGACATGCTTGTAAAATTTTCATTTAATTCGATACGTGTGCTTATTCATTTGTTTTTTATTACAGGTAAGAAAAATTAAATAACATGATTTTTATTACAATGTCAAGATTACACCTCAGGTTCACAGAAAGCATTTCCTTCATTCTTTTGGGGGTAGGATGTGTAACGATAACACACCGGAACTAATACCGGTTCTTTTGGAAATCGGTACTTCCCGATTTTACCCACCATTGTTTCCTGAGGAATTTTGATACAGACAGCTCTTTGACGCCAACAACTACAATATCCAATCAAAGTTCTGATTACATTGACTCCTCCCAGAAATCACGCCAAATACGTTAAGGGCTGCTCCTGTTTTGTATATATATATATATATATATATATATATATATGTATATGGGATGTAAGGTCAGGTGATGCGTAATATCACAGCCTCTCCTTGACAAATGTCAACCCCGCCTTGTCGTGGTACATCCTGTTCCCACTAAAGGGGCTCTGACGACCGCCAATAGCGGTATAATTATACCATCGGGATTAGAGGAAATGCTATCCCACACTCACCAACCCGCTTGGCCAGCGTGGTGAGTTATGGCCAAACCCTCCAAAATGACTCCACAACTTAAATCTTGGCCCTCAGTCTCCGGCAGCTGGAATGTACCAGGCCAAGGCAGCGGCCAGTGCGACATGAAGGCAGAGGGTGCTAAGAATCCCCGGAGGACCGGACTAGGCTGCCATCTGATGCTGACCTTGGCTACGTATAACGGACGCTCCCTATCTTCTGATTCAAGGCTTCTTGAATTGGAAGAGGAACTACAAAGGATCAAGTGGGACATCGTCGGGCTAAGTTAGGTAAGGAGAAAAGGAGAAGATCTCATTGAACTGAAAAGTGGACATCTCTTCTACTATCGTGGGACAGATGCTGGCAGAACTAGTGGTGTTGGATTTATAATAAACAAGAAACTAAAGGATAACGTTGTAGAAGTTTAAAGTTCCTCTGACAGAGCTATACGACTCGTTTTCCAACTCTCGAGAAGATACCAGGCTCAGATTATTCAAACTTATGCACCCACCACAAGTCATGCTGAAGAAGAAATTGAAGAATTTTATGAGGAAATTCCTGATCTAAATAATAAAGGTAAGCAGCACTTGAAGATAATTATGGGGGATTTCAATTCAAAAATAGGGCAACGGCAACAGAATGAAACTTCAGTAGGTAAATTCGGTCACGGCAACAGAAACCAGCGTGGAAATACTCTCGTAGAGTTTACAGAGGCAGAAGGGTTTTTCATCTTGAACTCTTTTTTCAAGAAAAAGCCACACAGAAAATGGACATGGAGACATCCAAATGGGACGACAAGTGAAATTGATTTTATTATGTGTAACAAAAAATTCGTCATAGAAGACTGCAGTGTGCTAAACAACTTCAACACAGGCAGTGACCATAGATTGGTGAGATGTAAGATGCACCTCAACACTAAACTCGATCGTAGCAAGCTCATAAGGCAAACAAAATGTATTGACATAACCAACCTTAAAAAACACCATAATGCCTTCAAATTGGAACTGAAGAACAGATTCTCTGCTTTAAAAGGCCTAACATCGGAAGAAGTGGATATTTCTGAAGTTAACAGAAAAGTAACCAAAGCTCTTATGGAAACAGCAACAAAGTTACAAAGTTAACTGGGTCTAAGAACAAATTGCAGGTGAACAAATTATCAGGAAAAACCAAAATGTTGATGCAAAAAAGAAGAGTGATGAGGACAACTAAAGAAGATGTGACTTCCAAAGTGGAATATATAGAGCTATGCAAGACAGTACGAAAAAGTATCACTGAAGACGTAAGGAAATTCAACTGTGAACTAGTAAGGAAAGCAATTGAAAACAACCAAAGCCTAAAGATAGCAAAGGGACAACTCAGTAAGGGGAAAAACAGATTATGGCACTGAGAAAAGAAGATGGTTCTGTAATAAGAAATAGAGGCGAAATTTTGATAAGAGTGAAAGATTTCTACTCCAAATTATATGAAAGGGATGATACATGTACTCCAGACATCATGAAAGGTACCAGTACCAGAGTTCTTCCAGTCCTTCCAGTAGAAGTTGCACATGCAATCAAGAACATGAAGCGGGGAAAAGCTCCAGGAGAAGATGGAATTACTGTAGACATCATACAAGAAGCAAGTGGAGAAATCGAAACAGTACTCGCCCAAATTTTCACTCCATGCCTTAATGAAGGGAAAATTCCTGAGGATTGGAACAACGCTACAATGATCTTGCTACATAAAAAAGGTGACATTGAGGATCTCAGGAACTACTGACCTATCAGCCTCCATTCAGATGTTTATAAAATCTTCACTAAAGTTTTTTCACACCGCTTGAAGGTAACACTGGACATTGCCCAACCGAGAGAACAAGCTGGATTCAGGAGTGGCTACAGCACTATAGATCATATCCACGTACTGAGAGAACTAATTGAAAGAGCGAGGGAATATGAACTTCCATTGTGCATGGCTTTTATCGATTATGAAAAAGCCTTTGATTCGGTGAAACAATCAGCAGTTTCAATGGATCTGAAATCCTGCGGTATTGAAGATGCATACAATATTATTATTAATAACATCTATGAAAATGCAAGTGCAAAGATTCGGCTGTTTGAAAATACAACACACATAAAAATTGGAAAAGGAGTGAGACAAGGTGACACCATATCTCCGAAGCTCTTTAATGCCACATTGGAAAATGTCTTTCAATCACCGAACTGGGAAAACAAAGGGTTAAAGATTAATGGAGATTATCTAACCCACCTTCGTTTTGCTGATGACATAGTCATTTTTGCAACTACCCCATCAGAGCTACAGAGTATGATCCAGGAACTTGCTGACAAGAGTAAAGAAGTGGGAATAAAAATGAACTTTCAGAAGACAAAAGTGATGTTCAATGCTTTTACAAGAAATGAAGATTTATCGATTGATGGAGAAAACCTGGAGATAACAGACACGTACGTTTATCTTGGACAGCAGATATCAAGTGAGGGTCACATTGGTGAAGAAATTAATCGGCGTACAAAACTTGCCTGGAGAGCTTTTGGAAGAAAACAGCATAATTTGCAAGAGCAATATGCCATTATGTCTTAAAAGAAAAGTGTTTGATCAATGCATCCTTCCAGTGCTTACGTATGGTGCAGAGACGTGGACCTTAGCTAAAAGAGACATACAAAGGCTGCAGACAACCCAAATAACCATGGAGAGGTGCATGCTTGGTGTAACCAGGAGAGATAAGAAGAGGAACACGTGGATCCGAAAAATGACAAGAGTGGAAGACATCATGATCAGAGTTAAATCCCTGAAATGGCAATGGGCTGGACATACTGCCAGAAGAACAGACCATCGATGGACAGCCGAAATTTTAGATTGGATTAAAAGGGACAGGAAAAGACCCAGAAGAATACCACATTTAAGATGGGTGGATGAAATTTGAAAGTATGCGGGAGTGACATGGAGGAGACTGGCACAAGACAGACCGTTGTGGAGGAAACTTGGGGAGACCTTCGTCCAGCAGTGGATTGATAATGGTTGACAATGATGATGATGATGATAATACAAATAACAAAGTATTCCTAAAGGAATCCTTTTAATCACTCCCTCTTTTTAACGAGAAGAACAAATACTTATCAGAAATGATAATTCTTCGTAGTAACAGGAATCATTCAATGTTACATTATGCACGGTGTTTCCAAATGTCGCGGCTCACTTTAATAACTCGAAAAGGAATTGCAACAGCAAAACAGAGTCAACGGGTATTATTAATATATTTAAAGAATATGTTAATGAAATTCGAAAGTATGCGGGAGTGACATGGAGGAGACTGGCACAAGACAGACCGTTGTGGAGGAAACTTGGGGAGACCTTCGTCCAGCAGTGGATTGATAATGGTTGACGATGATGATGATGATGATGTATATATTGTGTATTACCAGCACTTGTATTACATGAGGATGGAACGTATTTTACGATCCTAAAGGTCTTTTGTAAGGTTTGATTTAGATCAATATATTTTTTTATTAAATATGACATCGATGTTAAATCGGAAAATAGCAGAGAACTGAAATATCACTGTTCAACAAAAAAATCTTTTTTTTATGTCTCCTTAATGCAAGTAGTTAAATTTTACTAATTTCGGGTCAAAGAAAGTGAATCTGATAATAGTTTTTTTTTATTAGCTCTAGTTTCGGAGATACACAACTTATTCCTCTATACATAATTATAGCAAAAAGCAAATTTCAACAGTATTATATTATACTACTACAATGTAAATGAACGTTATTTTCATTCAACCAATCGTAAATTACACAAAATACAATAAACCTAACGACAAAAACATAGCGGAATTGAAATTACTACATGGAATACAGACATAGGAGCCTACAAATGAGCGCGCCTTCTCTTTGCTTGTCGCCTGTAATCCTGTTCTGGGGTATATCTTGTTAATATCCGACAGTAGTCTGCAAGCATGCAACAATTCTACGTACCCTGATATCTTCGTTCCTTTCTTGAAATGTCTTGGTGGAATCGCTCACGATGCTCATAACTTACTGCACCGCAGTTTTCTGGGAAGAATTCTAGATGACAGTGCAGAAAGTAAATTTTAAGAGACATGTTGCAGTCTAACCGATGATACTTGTGTATAAAGTTGTTTACAAGCTCAACATGATTTACAGCTCTTCAGTTACCCAAGAAGCCATGCACAACGTTTTTAAGAGCTTCCCAAGCTGGGTGCTCATTGCCCTGGAGGACTAGCTCGAAGCGACGTTCTCATCCACAAGAAGTTAACGAATTTGAGGACAAATGAAGATTCATTCCTTCACTTTAGCCTCCCTCAGCAGTGGAAATTCCCCCAGATACTTGTATGCCTCTCTATTCTTGTTCAACCCCTTAAGAAGTTCATCATAAGGCCGAATTTAATGTGTAAACGTGCAGAAGAATTTTGCTTTGATAAACCAGAGGACTGTTCTGGATATTCTTTACCCCGGGTCGCAGAGTTTCCTTTGGAGACCAGGCTTATCTGTTGGAGTGTGAGGATCTAGCCCGACTGTCCCACTCACACAAGGAACAGCAGTACTTGGTGTATCCCAACTGCAAGCTCAGCAATATTGAAATGACCTTCAGGTCTCCACAGATCTGACATTGGTAGGTTGTGTACTTATTTGCTTCCAGAAGCAATTTTATATTGGCATATGTTTCCTTCATATGGACAGCATAGCCTACAAGAACTGAATGAAGAGAATTGTCATTGCGTATCAACACAACTTTTAAACTAAGCTTTGATGAGTCTATGGATAGTCTCCAGTCCAGCGGCTTGTGCTCCACATTCAAAGCTGTTATCAAACTATTCATATCACAGCAGGTAACAAGGTTATTATCTTTTTTAAAATATGGATGAAAATTTTCCTGTCAAATCCTGTACACTGACACTTTAACAATACGTTATAGAAGATTCCACTGTTTGAGCCTAGAACCTAGAAGCTCGGCTTTGTCTTTTTGGTAGGTCCAGGTCTCGAATTAAATTACTTAGTTCACTTTAGGTAAGTCTGTGTGGCTCACCAAGTGACTCAAGTGCGAAATAAAGATCCTGTGATGCCGAAGCCTCAGGGCAGTGGCATGATGTTGCCTCCGCATTGTCTTGTGCTTCATGTGAGTCCAGACTATACTTATCTGGTGCATTTGGTACGGGCAGATCGTCCCCATGGGGCACAGGTCAGATAGCTGACGGGATATTGGGGTATTTCAGGCTCAACTTCCCCTTTTTTGATATAACTTTCTTAATAGGAGGTACCATGCAGAAATAGCAGTTATCTACATGAAATGTTGGTTCTGTCCAAATCATAGGGATGCCAAAGGGCATTCAACGTCCGTTTTTACGGGTACATCCCCGTAGATTGACAGAACAAGAATTGTAGCTAACATGAGGTGCCCACGTTTTTTCTTGATCACCTAATTTCATATTAAAATAATGGTGGTAGACTGTCTTCACGAGTGAAGTAATGGGGCGTTTGTAGGCGACAAATGTCACATCACCACAAACATAAGAAAAATAGTAAGATGTGTTTAAGCATTGACGTGGGATACTGGCTTTTCAGCTTAAGTATGACAAAAATCAACTTGAAACAAAGAAAAGAACGACACAATAACTTCCACTCCAAGCAAGCTGTAAACAGACAATGAACTAAAACAAGGTATTAATGAACAAAACAAGATCTACAGTGGCCCTTCGTTCCCGCTCTGAGGTTTGCCAACCTGAATATTTGCTTTACGTATTATCTTAATTAGCCGCTCTGAGCGCCACACGCTCCATTTCATATACATATCCTAAAACATCATAAATGGGCTATATCTCGGACATGAGAGCTAACTAAGCGTTTTAAATGTCATATTTGTTTTCAACGTACTGAAATCAATACGAAATAGGTAATCTCAAGTCGAAAAATATTTAACATTGCTTGCCAAGTGTATGTCTTCGTCCTGGAGCAGAAATTGAAACCGCCACACCACCCAGAACGGCCAAGTCTGAAGTTTTTGATTTATTCTCAATATAACCATCTATAAAATTCGACTGGTCGAAGCAACCAGCATCTCATGTTTAGCGAATGTGGAGTTAAAGAATTGTATCCCATGAATGCACGGAGGAGCAGATAAATCTTGATTGGAATACGGGACTACAATTCATATATGATAACTAAACTTCAAATTTTAAAGGTGAGAATCCGTTTTTTGGTGTAACATATGGCAATAAATGGTAAATCAGGGTTATATCCGGAAAAAACTTGAAACTTTCCTCGTTCTTGGTGCGGGACGACGAAATTTTATTCGTTCTCCGGTTGTCTATTGGTTGTTGCATACTCGGGCGCTATCTGGGAGACGCGGATTCCGTTCCCGCTGCATAACGACGAAAGTTTCAAGTTTTTTTTCATATAATCTCGACTTGCCATCCATGTCAAACTTACTCCCAAAAATACGGATTCTCGACTCCAAAATTGTATTTGAAATATATGGTGTAATCCCGCATTCCACTCGTGATTAAAAAAAATTAACGTTTTTGCCCTGCAAAACATTCCGAATAAAACTTGCTTTCTTTCTCAATTTATTTTGAAAAAATGGATCATTCCGAATTCAGCGTAATGTATGTTTAATTTTAAATTAATTTTTTTTATCTGAAAGCATGACGTAAATTGAATGTTAAAAACATATTTCGATGTTTCGCTTCCAAGCGCTTTTTATAGATTGCAGTTTAATTTGTGAAAAATGTTATATATAAAACATTTTGTTGAAATTTCCGACCTCGATCATGATGACAATAATGGTCGGTTTGTCACACCTTTTAATAGGTTCAATTTCAAGATGTGTTTTAAGTGGATTCGTGGTTTGCTTCCCGATTTATTCCCAGGATATATTTTTAAAAAAAGGTGTCTTTTTGTCTACTGAATGTTTAATACAATTGATGTCCCGAGACAGGAACAACCGTGTTTTGGGCCCTCAAATAATCGCGTTTGATACAGATTGTTTATAAGGTTATGTAATGGAAACTTGGATCACGAAATCTGGAATAAATTCTTCAAATACAGAATAGGTTGCTCACACAGAACTTCTATCAAATATTGAGGATTCTCATACTTTGAAAGATACATTGAGCTAAGAGTGGTATTGTGATAACCGTAAATACGCTGTGATTCAACCGCAAATAATTTTCATTTTTCAAAAATACATATCTCACATATTTGTAATCATCTCTATTCAATCGTTTTTCTGTAGAGACACAGTGGGAAAATGACGTCAACATCACGACACTGTTACATGTGGGTACACACATTGCTAAGAAATAAA